>PVJS01006077.1:0-61428 GCA_004027185.1 Glis glis | reverse complement strand
ACACACACACACACACACACACACACACACACACACACACACAAACACACACAGCTATACTTTAACTCAGCACTCCAGGGAATTTATCCCATAGAAATAATATTTAAGAACATATATTCAACAGTGTACATCACAGCTTTGCTCATAGTGGCAAAAACAACAACAACAACAAAAAAAAACTGGAAACAAAGATTAAAAGGGGAGTTATGATACAACCACACCAAGAGAATTTTTATGAATTTGTTATTTCTTGTATGTTAGCCCACATATGTGATAATATAGTTATTTTTACATATGCATAAAAGAGTTGCGGAAAAATGAGATTTGGGGATGGGGTATAGGAAACACTACCCCAAAATGTGGCTCCCTGGTGTTTGCGAAAACGGCAGAAGCAGGAAGTTGGTCCTGTCTCCCCCTTCTGCCCTGAAGCCCCACGTGTGACAGCTATCTTGCCTTCTCCCCAGAGGAAAGGAATGAAGACACAGACACAAATAAGTGTCACTAAGTTCCCCCAGTCGATCACCATTAGATCATAACCCCTTTGCCCAGTCATACTTTTCCACGACTGTCCACCCTTCACCAAACTTAACCATAAAAATACACACGTGTCCCTGAGGTCTTTGAGTCTTCACTTCCGAAGGCTCCCTAGCCACATAAAACCTATATTAAATACATTTGTGATGCTTTTCTATTGTTAATCTCTTTTTATTGTTGGGGCTCCGCCATGAACCTTGCAATAGGTGAGGGAACAAAATTACTTTCACTCTACACTCAATAATATGATAATATGTTTTTAAGCAAAAAGAAAGTAAGTTACAGAGTAATGAAAAAGGCATGATTCTCTTTTAGTGAAAAAGAAGCCAGCAAACTCATAAATACATGTGATATGATAAGCTTGTATATTTTTATGATTAAGGAGAAATATGAATACAGGTGCCTACCATGATATTAATATTGGTTACTGCAGGGAAATGAGATAAGATAGAAAATTAGCTCTTTATTTTTTCACTTTGTATTACTTCTGCAAAATATCAAAGATAATTTTAACAATCAACAGTTTTTAATTTTATTTATTTATTTATTTTTGTACTGGGAATTGAACCCAGGGGACTTCTACCTCTGAACTATGCCAGCCCTTTTAAAATTTTTATTTTGAAACAGGGTCTCACTAAGTTGCTGAGGTTGGCCTCTAACTTATGATCCTCCTGTCTTAGCCTCCCAAGTACTAGGATTACAGGTGTGCGCCACCACACCCAGCTAATAATTGGCAGTTTTAATAAAGTATGGTGAATTCTATAGGAAAGGTGGAGGGAATTCTAGATGCTCATATCAGAAACCTTGCACCTTTATTCCAACTTCAATAGGTATTGTCCATATGAAGGGCTAAATATAGGTCAGATTCTTGACCAGCAATAAAAAGGCCATAAATGGGCATAGGTAATAAGTTACATCCATAATTATTGGTCATCGTTTTTGGACTGGGAGATATTGTTCACATAGATATGTAGTCCAGAAAAAGGGCCAACTTTCACCTCTGAAGTTTCCACTCTCTCATCCTCGGGTTTTTTCATCCATGTGGAGTTCAGCTCCGTCTGTGTGGATCAACTTGTTTCGTGTTTGCCCACCTCATCGAATAGTAGGAGCACTTGAAATAAAATACAGGAAAATTCCTTGCACAGAGCCTGGCCCAAGGTAAACGCTCAGAAAGTGGCCCTTGGGCTGAGCCTGCTCACTCAGTCTTACAGAGGTATGAGCAAGAACAGAGTTGGAGCAGAGGTGGGGGTTTGCAAAGCGGGAGGTGTGGTACAAAAGCCAGGCTGTAGAAAGACTTTTGCAGCCAGACCCATGAGAACTACAGGTGCTGGATCCGCACCCCTCTTGGATTTGCTTTTTGCATCCTATTGCTGCAAACATTTCACCAATTCAAAAACTGGTTCCTCATCTCCTGGCCAGGAGAATGAAGCCCGGGATTAAGTGAATTGCTCCAAAGAATGTCTGGCACAGCGTCCCTGTTTCCAGAACTTTCCAACACTGGCAGGTGTGAGACTGTGCAGTCACAAGGACCTCGCTGTAGAGATTCAGTGCTAACTGCAGCGCATGAAGGGCAAGTCCCTTGTGGGCACGTGTGCTGGGAAAGGCAGGTCACATAAGAGGGTGCAATAAATATCGGTTCCAGAGACACTCTGCAGGCATAGAGACTTGGCCAGAGATGGAGCTGGAGTGTTTGGCCAGCTCTGACGTGTGGGGGAAAAGTGAGGAGACAAAGCCCGTCGATAGCAGTCTTTTTATAACGTTCCATGTGTGGCGAGTGTCTCGCGGAGCTCGGTGAAAATATTTGGAAAAGACAAGCATTCTGGTTTATTATACTCATGAAGCTGGAACCTTTGCATATCATCTGGCCACAGTAAGGGGTCCTGCCGTCTTTCAAATCCAGCTGTAATTATGCCACACAATTTTTCGTTGTGTGCTTTGACCTTGAATTTGAAATCTCCTTCCAGATAAGTTCCAGTCTCAATACTTCCCGGTGAGGAAGGGGGAGCCCCTGTGGCAGGTGCGGCACCCGCCGCACTGTGGTTATGGAAGGGGCAGGTTCGGGGCTGCGGGCAGGTCCAGGCAAAGGGCGAGATGGAACAAACACTTGCGTTCTGAGATGAACATCTTTTTGTGGTTGCTTTCTTTTCTTTTTCTTTTTTTTTTTTTTGTGGTACTGGGGATTGAACACACGGGCATTCTACTGCTGAGCTATACCCCCAGCCCTATTTTATTCTTTATTTTGAAACAGGGTCTCGCTAGGTTGATGAGTCTCACTATTTGCTGAAGCTTTCTTCGAAGCTGCAGTCCTCCTGTCTCAGCCTCCCAAGTACTGGGATTACAGGCATGCACTACCACGTCCGGTTGGTTGCTTTCTTTTCTGACCCTCTCTAATCCATCCCTTGCTTGATAGCATGGTTATCTCCAGTTAGGGAACAGTAGAAATGCTGGTAACTGACCTCCATCAAATCCTCTCCTGTTCTTACATCCTGTGTCAGTAGAGGCAGCAAGGATAGTCCTAATTAACCTTTTAGCTCCTGCTGTTTCCACCGGCCACAAACCCACAGAGGCTTTGGTGTAAACATACTAATCACAGCTCCATGGTTTGCTGGGTTGAGGTGAACACATATTCAGAAAAATTGAGAGTACTTTGTATTAAATTGCTTTTTAAAAAAATCAGTCACAAAAAATCACTATAGAACCAGGTGTGGTAGTGCATGCCTGTAATCCCAGTACTTGGGAGGCTGAGACAGGAGGATTGCAGGTTCGAGGACAGCCTGCAAGCCACGTAGTGAGACTCTCAGCAACCTAGAGAGATCCTGTTTTGAAATAAAAAATAAAAAGGGCTGGGGGTGTAGCTCAGAGGTAGAATGCCCCTGGGTTCAATCCCACTACCAAGGAACAAGGCTTGAATCCAGGCTTTTTGCCCACGTGATCCCGATCTTTTGCGTGTTGTCCCTGATGTATAACGACCCTTCCAAGGGGCAGTCACATATTGAGAGGGTCTCTGTGGGCATTAGAATGAGGTTCCAGTGTCCTTGCTCCTTTAGGCAGAAGGGTGCCGTGCCCATCTTTCTCTGCTCAAGCCCCTCTTTGCTTCTCTACTCTTCCGGGCCTCTTGGGCAAGCCGAGGCACAGAGGTATTCAGAGCTGGCAAACAGTCTGTCTAGTATCATTTCACCAGACACAGGACTGTTGAAACGGGAGCCCAGGCATTCAAGCAAGCCCTCGCTTGCTCCTCTCCCACCAGTGTGTCTGCTGTGTATAGCCCCGTAACGCAGGCATATTCTGGGAAAAGATAAATTCAGAATAGATACTAAAGGGCGCATGGTCCACCAGTTAGTTTCCCTCTCCTGTTGTGGATTTGTGGACCTGTCCTGTGTGCATTTGATCAGTGACTGCCAATGCCCCATGACCATTGGTCCAGTTCACTTCTGTGGCCTCTAGTAGGATTGTTTGTACCAGGAACTAGAAGATTCTATTATATATTTTTATCTGCGCTGCTCTGAAAACAATCAGCATTAGGGTTTTGCATTCTAAATAGCACTGTCAGTTTTTTTGTTGTTGTTGTCGTTAGATATAGGTAGCCCAAAAGGCTTTCCAGTTGCATTTGAATGTATGCGATACTAACTTTATATCTTATTTAGTGCAACTTTTATGTACTTATTCAGCTCCTGGAAATTATTTTCATCTCCTGTAATCTCTCTGTGCATCTAATTGTATTTATTCATTTATATTTTTTATATACACGCATACATATATATGCACACATGCACATACATATATACATATACATTTGTCACTTGTGAGGAAGAAGGATATAAATGACCGAATTCGCATTGGACAACTGACTTTAAGAAAATACACCCTCACTGGGATTATGGGTAATCTTTAGCTTCTTTTACACTCATAAATACAAAATCCACTTTTTAATGAGCTTTTTTAAATTGTGAAAGAAAGAAAACCTTCGTTGCCCAAACCAACATCTGAAAACCAATTTCCCAACTGCCTGGCAGTCTTGTCTCTTCCTAGCTGTTGACAAACAACGCACATTAACATAATCGAGATAATTAAGGGAGTGCCAGGTAGGGCTCTCCTATAGCCTCTGCAGCTCAGGGACTGCCAATTTCTGCTCCCTTCTAACAGCCTGAAGGCGTGGAGATTAACACCTATGAAGTGTGGTGGCTTGAATATAGATGAGGGGAGAGACAGGCTGCTTCCTTTGATTAAAACATTAGAAGAATAATTATTACAATAGCAAAATGGCTTGAGCCTTCTGTTGAGATTTTTTCCCCCCTCCTCCAGTTTACTATGTATCTCTGCAACTTTTTTTCATACCTCCATATGGCTAATGACTGCCACGGAAACTCTTACACTTCAAGTCGAGAACATTGCATATGGGTTGAGTTAGTGGCCCCCAAGACAGGGTAATTTTCATTGTTGCTGAGAAGAGGAGAATATTACTTCTGGAGACCCAGCAGGCATTTTATTAAACAATTGTACCAGCTGGAAACAAATTATTGCCTTTATTTGAAACTACCATTGAGGAGTCGGATGTTTTCATTTCAGTGGGAAGCAAGTGTGGAGGCTGGCTCTGGTTGTCCTGTTGGTGGCTTTCTTAGCTCGACAACCTAGACCCAAATCATGGCCAGGTCCGAGGCCACTGGCTTCTGTTTTTACACTAAGGTTGTGATTACTTGAACTTAGAAACCGATTCTACTGTCGCTTCTTTCTCTGAGGCTCTGGAATATTTATGAAGGCGCAGAGGGAGAGACACACACACACAGCTTGGGCAAAATTCAAATGCAATATTAATGCACCCCTTCTTCAGCTGTGATTTCTACAAAACTATTACATGTAGCCTATTGCTGCAGCCTTTGGGACCCGTCTCTGGTATGAGGAAAGAGAGGACGCAGCCACCACATTTTTGCAGAGGACAAAGAAATGCTGGCCGTTAGTTCTAAAGGCCTTGTGATCCAGAACTTGGTTCTGTTCTTGGACAAAGCAAAACAAAACAAAACAAAAACAAAAAACCATGCCTTGGCCGAAAGTAGCACAGGCCATGTTATCAGCTTGTATTGCCATTCTGTATGTTTAATGGGAAAATAAAATTTATCAGGACAGTGTAATTTAGAAGGGTGGAGAGAGCCACATCATTTCCAGAGTGGGGGAAAGTGCTCTTTGGTGCATTTTTTGGTGGAACTGATCTCTGGAAGTAATTTCAGTTTCCTTTTTTTTTTTTCCTATGCATAGTCTTATTTTTTTTTTTTTTTTGTAATGGAAAAATACAGCCAAAGACCCTGAAAGTCGAGAACTAACTACTGGGAACACTGCCTATTGCCTTCTTATTAGAATGTGCTCAGTGCTGGCTTCTTGCTGGATACCTGTTTATTAGAAAAATTAAGTGCCTTCCTGTCTGAAACTTAATTGAATTGGGCTTGCTCAAATCCTTGGGGGGAGAAGTGTCTTTCGGTCATTTCATTCCTTCGAAATCTGCTCTGCCTTTTGACCTAGTTGATTAAAACAAAACAAAAAAAAAAGCTCTCCGTGTAATTGCGTGAGCTGGGAAGCCAGGTAATTTTCTCGACTAGTCCGTCCTCCTCAATTCTCCCCCTGGGTCCACCCTGCCCCTTGTGGTTTCTCAATGGAGACAGAAATCAAGTTTGGGTAAAGTTTTTCTACAACGATGAAACTGAGACAAAATTAAAATATCATCCTTGATTAAGTGGGGAGGGAGGAAGGGAGGGGGTGCACCTTGGGTTTCCAATCAGGAAGTTGGCCAGATGGAAGCCCCGTTCAAGTTCAGCAGCTAACTGTCATCTGTCGGCACTGATGTCTCCACTGTTTTGAGCACAGTTTGTGGCACCTCCTTCGTTGCTTCCCTGTGAAGCGCAAGAAGTCCCTGGTGAAAGTTTGTGACCAACTCCTACTCCATTTAACTTGGCTGGTTAGCTAAATTCCCCCCTCCCTTCTCTTTAGTTATTCCTTCCCACCAGAACAACACAAAACCCTAAAACCAAGGGGGGGGGTACCTCTTGAGGGCTCCAGGATCCCAAAAGGAGTTAAGTCTTGATACTTGGTACAGAATTGCAGAAAGTCAGTACAAGTGAGGATCAGTGTGCATGGTGGTATTTGAAAGCTAACAAAAAAACATGTATGTTATTTTTCTAACTTTTTTTGGGACTGGGGATTGCTCCACACCCAGCACTTCAGAATATATATGTATATATTAAAAAACCGAGTACCAGCCTGGCATGGTGGTGCATGTCTGTAATCCCAGTACTTGGGAGGCTGAGACAGGAGGATTGCAGGTTTAAGGCCAGCCTCAGCAACTTAGTGAGGCTCTTGGCAACTTAGTGAGACCCTGTTTCTAAATAAAAAATAAAATAGGGCTAGGGATGTAACTCAGAGTTAGAATGCCCCTGAGTTCAATCTCTAGTACACACACACACACACACACACACACACAAACTTTTTTTGAGTACCTGTATTCCTTTCCTGTGGCCACAGTAACAGATAACCACTAACTGTTGGTTTAAAACAACACAAATTCATTCTCTCACAGTTTGAGAGGCCAGAAGTTCAAAATCAAAGTGTCCCCAGGGCCGCATTCCCTCCATAGGCTATAGGGGAAGATCTAGTCCTTGCTTCCTCCAGTGTCCTGTGACTGTGGACCTTCCTGGCTTGTGGCTTCACTCCAACACTGCCGCCATCTTCCTATCACCGTTTCCTGTACGTGTCTCTGTTAAGGATACTTGTCACTGGCTTAGTGGCCACCTGGACAGTCCAGAGTGACCCCCTCCCCTCTATGAAAAGACCCTTTTCCCAAATAAGGTCACATTCATAGGTTCTCAGGATTAGGATGTGGATGTATTTTGGGGAAACATCGTTTAGCCCACTAGAATATGAAAAGTTGATGTTTGTTCATATTGAAAAGTATTTAGAAATAGGTGTGCTATTATAAGTTGGTTTACTGAATTGCATAAATGTATGTGTCTATATATATGTGTGTGTATATATGTGTGTGTGTGTATATATATATATATATAAATGTATTTATTTATGCCAGAAAGACTTTAAGATAAATACATAAAAACACACATTGTTTATGAAGAGAAATGGTTTTAGTCTAGGTTTGTATTATTCCTGCAGATATACTCACTAATCTCTGGGGATTGCAAGCCCCTCTTGGGTCCTCTGAGAAAGGAGTGCATGCTCATTCACCAGAGAAGGGAGAGGATGTTTCTGTTTCTGTCTTGCACACATTCTACGAAGGACTGGGTTTTCCCAGCTCTGCGTCATCTCCTGGTAAGATCCCCACAAGCCCTTTCAAAGTCAGTGGTTCTCTACTGTCATGCAATGGCAGACACTCAGTGTCTGTCTATTGACTTGTGCTCTTTAAAGGAGGTTTAGGGGAGAGATGCCTTCAACCTCCCAGAGACTCCCTGGTGAGGTGGCCACAGAGGAAGGGACTAAGGACTCAAATGACGGCAGAACTTTTCTGCCAGCCTGCCAGTGACGGTGAGCCGCAGTGACTAGGCCTTTAGCAAAGCCACTTTCTTGTCCTTCGTGTGCTGCTTGCCTCTGTCCCCTGACGCTCACAAGCCTTTCCTCTTTTACACATCCTCTTCCACTCCATGGGGCACTGTTAGTAAACTGAGTCAGGATCCCTTTTAGAGACCAGCCATGTATAAACTCTAGCTCTTTGCAAATGTGTGCATGTGTTGGCCTGATTCCTGGATTTGGTGATAGAGGGTAAGCCGAGCCCTCTCTTAGACCATGAACCTCAGCTGTGGGCTACGGTTAACAGAGAAGCCTATGTTGGGAGTGTGGGAGCACTTGTGAGAAGGTGGACTTTGATTCTCATCCTAGTGTGTTCCTTGACTATCGCTCCCTCCAGAATCTGTAAGGAGACGGGGTATTTGCAGCAAGGGTGAACACCTCCCTGGATCCCCCATCCTCCGCCTTCAAACCAGCATCAAAACCTCTCTCAGGGGACATTCACTTCTTAGGTTAGCTTGGTGGTATATTCTATTAATTGTAGCTGGTAGCTGACATCATAAAAAGAGGGGTTTCTTCAGGAACTGTGGACTCCAACCGAACCTCAGCCAGGGCCTGTGCCCTCCTCTTAAGAGCCGCATGGGGACAAAGAGGCCAACCATCGATTTAGATTGTGACTAATCAGATTAGCCAGTCTTCCCAGGAAGGCACAAAAGCAGAGGCAGTCATAGTGTCCTGACAGCAAAATACATTTTCCTCTCTACTTCTTTGGGCCACTGTGGTTAGATGGAACGTGGGCCTGGGGTGTGATGGATACTTTCATTTGGTTATCATTCTGTTGGGTCAGATCCACGGCCTGTCTTAGATGGGCTGCTGTGGGGTCTTCACTTGCTCAAGAGCTCTGTCTGACATTTCCTCCCCAACACATCCTTCTCTCTGTAGTTCCTGTTTATGCTGAGTGATGGGTTTCCCAGACCCCGATCTGAGAAGCATGTGTCCTAAAGCGTCTCTGACCAGAAGAGAAAAATGTTTTGGCATTCAAATGTTTGAAAAACTCGGCATATTATAATCCTCTCTTGGAGAGTTCATAATAAACATAGAGAGCCTTCTTAACCTTGGTTAATGTAGAGTTCCCAAATGTATTTGACCCCAGAACTCCACTTTCACATAACACCTATTACACAGAGACAGATTCTGGAAAATACTGCTGTGGTGGTGGACACACTGGACTTAGAAACAGAAGGCCTGTGTCCAAGTCTTCACGCTGTGATATTCTAATTGTTCATGCCTCGGTTTCCCAATCTATAACATAAATATGCGCAATAGGTTCTACCTGCCTATTATAGTTGTCTGTGAAAGCATTTCTAAAATAATAATGGGCTGTTAAAAATAGCAGTAGGTGATGTGTATGTACATTGCAGATATGACAGGAGTCAGGGAAGTATGGCCTAAGATGAAATCTGGCCCCTTGCCTGATTCTATAAATAAAGTTTTATTGGAACACATCATGCTCATTTGTTTACACACCAGCTAGGCCTGATGAAGTGCTACCGTGGTAGAACTGAGTAGTTGGGGAAAATTAGCAACTCCTCCTAGGAAGGCAAAAAACGCAGAGGTAGATACAGTGTGTGAAGAACAAAATATATTTCCCTCCATGTGGCTCAAGAAGCCCCCAAGTGTTTACTATTTGGCTCTTCATGGGGGAAAAATTGCTGACCTTGCTCTATAATAAGAAATCATTGATAAGCCAGGCGTGGTGGCGCATGCTTGTAGTCTCAGTACTTGGGAGGCAGAGACCTGAGGATCCGGGTTCACGGCCAGCCTCAGCTACTTAGTGAGGCCCTCCACAACTTCGTGAGACCTGGTTTCAAAATAAAGTATAAAAAAATAGGGCTGGGGGTGTAACGTGGAGGTAGAACGCCCCTGGGTTCAATCCCCGGTACCGCAAAAAAAAAAAAAGAAATCATTGATAATCAAGGACACGTTGTATCTGTGGGAGGAGAGAGGACAGAGGTGCGGCTCTGCTCCTCGCAGGACATCAGGGCGGAAGCCCTGGCCTGCATTCTTGTCTCAGGTGCCCAGGTGGCTCAGTCCCTCATCAGGCCGAGCAGGTGGCCCTGTCTCCAGGCCTAGCAGGAGAAATAATTGCATGGACTTTCTCCAGACGATGCCTTGGGTGACGAACATGCTTGGACACTGTTGAAAATCCTAGCAGCTCGCCCAGTCCACCCGAGCAGAAGGACAGGCCAACGAGCATGCAGCCCCAGGCCTCTGGAAGAGACAGTGACCGTTTGTCACACATGCATTATTGCAAGTTGCAGCTGAGAGCAGTGTTTCTATGAGTTCCTGAAAACCTCAGGGACCAGAGACAGAGAGTCACTTGCAAGAGCAAGTCTTGAAAGATTAGCAGGACATGGAAACATCACCGTGACCCTCCTAAACGTTTCATTCTTGGGCCCCCTAAGGCTCACTGCGTCCCCACCTTCAGAATGGCCAAAACGCTCCAGAGAGGTTGGCATTCTGAAAACTCCTCCCGATGACTTTCTAGAACTCAGTGCTAAACTCAGGCAGCTCATGTTCATAGACTAAGTAAAGCACAAGGACCTGGGGGCCATTCCTGGAAAGAAAAACCTTTTCCACTTAGTAGATGGGTGGGTAGCATGATAAGAACTTTAAGGCCAGAGCTGGATCCCGGCACATCACTACAGTCCCTGTTTCTGGTCATACCAGTCACGAGCTGCTGACAGTATCTGGCGTCCTTAACCCTTGGTCCGGGAATGCTTGCTGGGCTATTTGTGGAGCCTATCTCTGAGAGCGCACTTAAGGCACCTCATATGTTTTCAGCCTCCCTCCCCACCCAGCGTGGGAGTGGAGGCTGTGACTGTGTTTATGACAGGGAGGGATGACATGTTTCAGAGTCGCTGTGACATTTCAATGCTCTTCATCTTTTGAGACTTTTTCTTGCAAGTGCATACTTACCTTTGGGCCCTAAGGATTCTAGAAACTCATAGAAGCAGAGAGTAAAAATCCCACCTTGGGGTCAGACTCACTAATTATCAGTCTGCCTGTCTTACCCTGCAGAGCACCCTCTTCCCTTAGCAATTTAGAGGCAAATGGTCTTCCCTCCTGCTAGGAATTCAGGTCCCTCTATAATCTCAGAGCAATCGCTGAGACTCTCCTGCCTCCACTGCGGCAGGTGGGTGTGTTTCTATCCGCACCGATGGTCCAGCCTCAAGCCCTCTTGCTTGTCCCACCCATGATGCATCTCCACCTCTCCCCCCAAGCCCACTTCCTGAGCCCTCTGGCATCTCTAAGCCCTGTTCTCTGAACTCCCTCAGAACCTAAGTTCTACACCGATTTTAGCATTCAATTGGATACTACCATTCACATTTCTAATTTTAAAAATATCTGTATTTCACTCTTTTTTTCTCCAGCAACAACATCCACTCCTTGAAGGCATAGACCATTCTAACCCCTCCATACCAGTCTAAAATAGCGATTGGAGATGATGCCCCATAACCTTCCCTGAATGTCACAGCTCTGAGACAGTGTCATAAGCCTAGGTGTGTTCAATGAAGGTCTATAAAACCAGCTGGGCGCAGTGGCACATGCCTGTAATCCCAGTACTTAGGAGACTAGGACAGGAGGATAGCAGGTTCGAGGCCAGCTTTAGCAATTTAGCAAGACCCTCAGCAACTTAGTGAGACCATGCTTCCAAATAAAAATAAGAAAGGGCTGGGGATGTAGCTCAGAGGTAGAATGCCCCTGGGTTCAATCCCTGGTACAAAAAAAAAAAAATAGTGGTTGGTATGTAGGAGTTTGTTAGTAAATGCTATTAAAAATGAGAATTTTGAAGGCAGGCATTTAAGGGGCCTCTTTCTGGCTACAGCAGTGTGTGTGTGTGTGTGTGTGTGTGTGTGTGTGTGTGTGTGTATGTTTATTTCCAGGGCTACCCATAATGAAGTAGCCCAGATTGGGTAACTTAAAATAACAGACATTTTTTTTCCCCTCTCACCCTTGTAGAGACCAAAAGTCTAAAATCAAGATGTTGGCAGGACCATGCTCCCTCCAGATCCTCTAGGGGAAGCCCCCTCCTTACTTTTCTACTTCTGGTGTCCCCAAGCAATACTTGGCTGGTGACAGTCTGATTCCAATCTCTGCCTCCCTCTTCCAGTGGCCACCTTCTCTGCGTGTGCCTGTGTCTTCATGTGGCATTCTCTTATGAGGACTTCGGCCATATTGGATTAAGGGCCTACCCTACTGACTGCGTCTTAACTTGAATACACATACAAAGGCCCTATTTCCAAACAAGATCACGTTCACAGGTATTGGGGATTAGAACTTCAACATGACTTTTTTTTTTGCGGTACTGGGGATTGAACCCAGGGGCATTGTATCTCTGAGCTACACCCCCAGCCCTACTTTTTATTCTTTATTTTGAAACAGGGTTTCACTAAGTTGTGGAGGGCCTCACTTAAGTAGCTGGGGCTGGCTGCAAACTTGCGATCCTCCTGTCTCAGCCTCCCAAGTACTGGGATTACAAGCGTGCACCACCATGCCCGACTCAACATGACTTTTGAGGGATACGGTTCAACCAATAACAAGAGACATCTTGAGTAGAGAGGTATGCATTGTTCTTTAATATCATTCATAACTGTACTATAAGGACCGAGCTAAAACTCTTGAGAAGCCAGTAAATATAGAAGATATCATAAAACACTGGTTTTGTATACCTTTTTATTTTTTCGATACTGGGAATTGAACCCAGGGCCATTCTACTCCCAAGATATACCCCGGCCCTTTTTATTGATCTGTTTATTTTTGTGTTGAAACAGGGTCCTGCTAGGTTGCTGAGAATCTTGCTAAACTGCTGAGGCTCACCTTGAACCTGCAATCCTCCTGTCTCAGCCTCCCAAGTACTGGGATTACAGGTGTGCACCACTGTGCCCAGCTGGTTTTGTAGACCTTCATTGAACACACATAGGTTTATGACACTGTCTCGGAGCTGTGACATTCAGGCAAGGTTATGGGGTATTGAAGCTGATGGAACCTGTGAGGGCCATGTTTTAGTCAGCCCCCCACCCACCTCCTTGCAACCGGAGGGCAGCTGGGGTGTGGACTTCAACAGAAGACAGCAGTGACAGCAGTCGAGGCAGAAAGGACTGTCTCTAAGCACGTGGGAGGACATGGTAGAGCCCATGGGGACACTCCCTCTTCACCTGCTTCAAGATTTTCCTTTACATCCATTACTGGGTGTAATGGTGTATTCATAACTGCTCAGGAGGCTGAGGCAGGAGGATGCCTGGAGTCCAGGACTGGAGACCAGCCTAGGTAATATATCAAGACCCCATCCAAAATAAAGAAGACACAAAACCAAAACTCTCCACTCACCTTCAAACCCCCCATTTAATGTTTCTGTAGAGTGCCTTTTAAAAAAATTATTATTAGATATGGGGTCTTGCTATGTTGCCCAGGCTGACCTCAAACTCCTGGGCTCAAGGTATCTTCCTGCCTCAGCCTCCCAAGTAGCTGGGACTCTAGGCGTGCACCTCTGTGACTGGCTGTAGAATGTCTTTCTCATTCCTTCACCTCTCACAATCAGTTCCACACAGTTTGTGCTCCATTTTCTACCCTTTCTTCCCCATCCCAAGAGCTGATCAAGGCATTTCTCAAATATTTAATTTAATTTTTTATTAGCATGTAATAATGGTACATATTAATGGGGTATTGTGTGAGATTTCAACACATGCATATAACACGAAGCGAATGAATCAGGGTAATTAAGCTGGGAGTGGTGGCGCACGCTTGTAATCCCAGTTCTTGGGAGGCTGAGACAGGAGTATCCGGGTTCACGGCCAGCCTCAGCTACTTAGTGAGGCCCTCCACAACTTAGTGAGACCCTGTTTCAAAATAAAGAATAAAAAATAGGGCTGGGGGTGTAGCTCAGAGGTAGAATATCTCTGGGTTCAATTTCCAGTACTGCAAAAAAAAAAAAATCAGGGTAATTAGCATTTCCAAAACAAACAAACAAACAAACAAAAAATGATTTTCTCTTTTAGACAGTGCCAGTTAAATATGTACCTTCTGTATCTGTGGGTTTCATATCTGCAGACTCAAACAACGGGGGATCAAAAATGATAAAACAAAATTGTATCCAGACTGAACACATGCAGACTTTTCTCTTGCCATTATTCCATAAACAATATAGTATAACAACTATAACTTTTACATTAGGTATTATAAGTAACCTAGAGATCATTTAAATTATACAGGAGGATCGTGTAGGTTCTACACAAATACTACTAGCTAGCGTATGTAAGGAACTTGGGCATTCACAGATTTTGATATCCATGGGGGTCCTGGAACATATATATAAATCTGTATTTTTATAGCTCTGTGAACTCTGTCTCTCCTGCTATAGCTTCCAGGAGCATATCTTTGCATCTAAAAATGGATGACCCTTGCTTTTCCTTAGGAATAGAACCACTTTTCAAGGCACTGCGGCCTCTGCTACTTTTTATTCTAACTGCCTCATACTGTTGAGGGGTGTACACCTGTTGTAGCTTTAGATGCACGTCTAGAATCAGCATGAGCCCCCTCCCACTGGCCAGAGGGTGGGACTCAGATGCTTCTAGGTACCAGCATGGCCTCTGGCTCTAAGAGGTCTGAACTCCTGCCCAGAATTGTGTGGCCCAGAGCCGAATGCTCCTCCATTGGCTGAGCCGACTTTTAAATATCCTGAAGAGTTCCTCTGTCACCCTGTGCATTTGGTTACTGGTAACATCTTATCTGAGATAAAGTAGAAATTAGACGATTATCTACCTTTCTGTTTTAATGCCCTAATGTGGTGTCTTGGGTCCTACATTTGGTGCACTGGGGGAAAGCTGGGGTGAAGGCTGAGATCGGGTCTGCGGGAGGTGCCCTGCTGGAGGCTGCAAAAGGGAGACCGCATCTGCAGAAGCCCAGCCTGGTAGATCCTGCAGAGCCAGGCCTCTGGGGACCTTGTGACTGGAAGCAGGCTTTCCTGCTGGCCTCGCAGGCCAGGAATGAGCTCATCAGCTTTCCCTGGCCGGCTGGGCTCTGGGCTGCGCCCTTGATCACCTTCTTGTCTCCCAAGCCTTGGGCAGGCTGGAGCTGACGGGGTGGGAGGAGACTGTGACCCTGGCCCCATTCAGATTCTACTTGCCAGTTCCACAAAGTGCACAGTCAGGCCTTCGAGGGAACCTGCCGGTGTGAAAGAACAAAGAAAGTCCTGAGATTTGGGTCAATCTTTAGGAATTGGAAAAAATCTTTGTTAACATGCAGGTGTCTATGGATGATATGTTTTTGCTTACATATTTACTTACGGAGGCTTAATCATTAAATCATGTTATCCTCTGAAGATGTTCTCAGCCGCAACAAATCTCTGGGCGTGAAATATATCATGGCAATAAAAACCACTCATGACAGGCAGGATGCTGCTGGAGTGTGTAAAATAAATTTTAAAAACTGGGTTAAAACAGTAGGAGGCATGATCGTCTAGCAGAAATAAAAATGACAGTCAGAGATTGTCAAATCTAGATCCTTTTTCCCCCCCTGGATAATCAATGAACTATTTTTAGCTTTAATTTTTTTCATGTGTAAAGATGACGGTAACAATGGCTTTCCTCCCAGTTCTTGTCCAGAGCTCCTTCAGATTCCTGAGGCCCAGAATCAATATAATGTTAAAAAGAAAAAAGAGGTCATTAACGGATAGATTGACACACCGATTCAACAAACTGGGTTAAGAATAAATGATAGGGTTGGGGAAGGGGGAAGGAGAAAACATTAGAGAAATAAAGCATACTTCCGTGGTCTTAAAGGATTTCTTGCCATGTGAAATTGGCTATGATTTTTAAGCCT
This sequence comes from Glis glis, assembly GCA_004027185.1. NCBI lineage: Eukaryota > Metazoa > Chordata > Mammalia > Rodentia > Gliridae > Glis > Glis glis. The sequence continues at coordinate 45,516 of PVJS01006077.1, read as the reverse complement.
GATATTGGCTAGTCAAGATTAATAATAACATCGACTGTCCGAGTGGCCTGTGATGAACAGGGCAACATGCTGGAAGCTCTTTCTCATTAACTACTCAATTAATCACACCGTCTCCCTGAGGAAGTGTTAACACTTCCTGTTTTATAGATGAGGAAACAGAGACTCAAAAGACTGGATCACTTGCCCAAGGCCACAGGACCAGAGGGTATTGGCGATTGGCCAAGAACGTGAAATGAGCTGGTGGGAATGTCAGGTGTCTTCCCTTCCATCTTGATGTGGAAGCTCCGGTGCTACATGGGCTTCTCGGGTGTCTGCTATCCTTTTTACCCTCCCCTTCCCCCCAAGAAACCTGCTCTAAGAGCTTTCTCTGCTTCCAAATTCCTGGCTACGTAGTCAAGCCCACTGGAATCAATGACAAATATAGACTCACTCATCCAGCAGAAAATCTGGAGACCTGGTAAGCAAGGGGTCTGGACCCAGCAGTGGACTCAAAGTCCTTCTGGTTCACTGGTTTCCCTTTCTCTGCAGAGGGAGGGCTGAAGAGAGATGCAGGCACCCTGCCCCAGTTTGGGGAGTGTGAGGACCAGGACTGGCACCCAACTTTACATAGCCCCAAGTTCTCATGTGTTCCCTGTGAGCAGCCGGTGAGGTATACAGATGTCAGTTCTAATCTCTGCTCTGGAATGGTTAGTAGGCTCCCAGAGCAGGAACACCCACTCCCCGGGGTGGCTTGGCCTGTTTCACAGCCCAGAGGTTATTGCTCCCCGGCGCTGCCTCCATCAGCAGCAGAGACTTTGTGATTTTGCATAAGAGATGTTAGAAAGCATTTTTCATCGTTGAGATGAGTAGGGTCAAGTTGTCAGGCTTGGCTAGGAATAGTTCACAGACCTTTCTCCCAGGTACAGACAGAGTGTAAGAAGGTAGTGAGCCTGGTGGCTTAGGCTCCTCGGAACAGCATTTGGTTTGGCCCTGGTTCTGTTACTTGATACCCACTGGAAAGGAATCCCTAGCAGTGAATCCCACTGCTAGGATTGGGGAATACATGCTTCAAATGTGTCTTTTTCAGAAATCTCTTGTTGAGGTATTTAAAGAGGCAGAGACCTGGGACTTCACATATCATCTATCCAGAATTTGTGGTGTGCCTCTGCGTGCTCATGTACTAGCAAACGTTTGCAGAATCAGTCTGAGATTGGCTTTCACAGTAATATATACTTAGTGCTGATATAGGTTCGTGTTAGTATGTGCACGTGTTAAGAGGTGATTATGTAGATCTCAGCTCTGTGTTCCGTGACACCATGACTTGGTTTGAAATCCTCCACAAAAATGGGTAAATGCTACAAATCAGTCCCTCACCCATGCCGTCCCAGAAAGCTCATTGTTCAGTATTTACATGCGCACCCCTGCCTCTAGTCTCCGGAGGCTGATTGTGAATAGTCAGATAGGTTTAGGACAGTTTGCAATATGCATCATTGAAAGAGATTAACCCACTTACCCCTATGTTTAGTTCACGATGATGCTCAAGAAAGGGTTTCATTCGTCTTTGAAGAACCATACCATTTATCACTGTATGTATATTTGCAAACAAGGCTTAGAAATGACAAAAGCAACACACAGACTATTACAGACTGTTTAGACAATTCAGAAAAGTTTTTCAAAAATCTGAAAAATATCACCCTTACTCAAGCATAATAAGTGTGTGTGTGTGTGTGTGTGTGTGTGTGTGTGTGTTTTACTGGTAATTGAACAACCCAGGCACCTTCTATCTCCAAGCTACACCCCCAGACCTATTTTATTTTTTTATTTTGAAACAGGATCTCGCTAAGTTGCTGAGGTCCTCGCTAAATTGCTGAGGCTGGCCTTGAACCTGTGATCCTCCCGTCTTAGCCTCCCAAGTACTGGGATTACAGGCATGGGCCACCATGCGCCACTGCAGAATAATTTTTGAAATAAAAATTTACAAAGTTCAATTGTTTGACCAAGCTTTATTTTTACGAAAGAAAGCAAAAATAAGGGAAGCATTCTCCTTACCCCTGGTGAAATGAGCTTTATTCATTGTGGAAGACCAATGGGAAAGAATCATTTTCAGTCTTTCATGATCGCTGAAGTTGGCCATGATTCCAAAAAGAAAAACCGGCTTTTCCACAAACTGAAAGCTAGTGCCTATTGCCCTCCTCTTTCCTTTCATTCCAGGGTCCCAAAAGTTCTATTTTCTGACCTCAGTGCCTTAGCAGGCGTTATAAAATAACAAGCTGAACTGTCCTCAAAATTCTCACAGTTTGCTACATTCGAGCTCCCTGAGAAACTGCTCTCGAAAATGAGTTCAGTCCTTGGACTCATTTAAACGCGAAGGCCCCTTCCAACTGGACGGTGAGAAAGTCAGCAATAGCTCCTGCAGCCAAGTGTCCACAGAGAGCAGCTGTCGGCCTGGTCAGCGCAGAAGCACATCAGGGCGCATTAACTGACATGTGTTTGCTTTGGAACTAAGACTGTTTTAGAAATAAGCGGAGGATCCAAATGCAATAAAAGAAGCAGGGACAAGGTTCTCTTTTTCTTCAACAACACTTGTAACTTGTCACCCCACAGTTTGGTGCTCTCGCGATACAGTTGGGGTTGAACACCCCGCATCTGGCTCTGCGGAGGGAATAACATGAGTGTAGACCTCACTGGCCAACCTTAAAAAGCCAGACTGTCCCCTTCTTGAAAGCTCACCCATGTGGTGTCGTGAGAGAGCCCCTGTGACTTGTTTAAAGTCGTGTTTGTGAGAGGAATTTTACATTCCAGAACTTTATTTTTTAATATGCTTTTATTGGTGCATTGTAATTATGCATCAGAATGAGGTTCTGAGGGATGGGCACATACCTGCACACTGCACTCGGTGTGTTTCCCCCGCTCTCTCCCCCACTCATGCATGTTAATGAGCTTGGTATTGATAATTTTGTGTATGTACATAGCATTATGTGAACTGTTTCCTTCATCAAGTCTCCTTACCCCCTCACCTAAACCTCCTCCATCACTCCACTAGAGTCTCTCCTCCTTTATCCAAAGTCCCCCTCCTTTTTTTTAACTTAATTTCTGTCTAGCTTCCACATATGAGAGAAAACACAGGACTTTTTACTTTCTGAGACTGGCTAATTTCACTTAGCATAATAGTCTCTAGTTCCATCATTTTCCTGAAAATGACATAACTTTGTTTTTTATAGCAGAGTAAAATTCCACTGTGTGTATATACCACAGTTTTATAATTCATTCATCTGTTGATGGGCACCTAGGCTGGTTCCACAATTGGGCTATTGTGAATTGCGTCGCTAGAAGCATGGGTATGCATGCATCACTAGAATATTCCAGAACTTTAACATGCATCCATTGCATTAGCTCTGTGGAATAGCAGAGCCTGTCCGAGAGTTGTAAAGAACTCTGCCGTCTGTCATTTATGGGGAAAACTGGGTAAGCAGCAGTTCCTGAGCCATAGCAGAGCCCCAATCAGAGGTAGGTGTCAGAGCACCCTTTGCTAAAAATGCTCCCGCTCACCAAGAGAAGATCCCAGTGTAAACTGTGGATTCACCTGATGGCATGTCCCTGAAGATTCATTAGGTGTAACAAACACACTGCTCTGGTGGAGGCCCATGATAATGGGGAAAATTATGCCTGTTGTAGGGGAGGTGGATATATAGGAAATCTCAGTATCTTCCTCTTGATTTTGCTGTGAACTTAAGAATACTCTAGTAGTTAAAGTCCATTTCAAGCCGGGCGTGGTGGCGCACGCTTGTAATCCCAGTACTTTGGGAGGCAGAGACTGGAGGATCCCGGTTCGCGGCCAGCCTTAGCTCGCGCATGCACGCGCGGACGCACGCGGACGCTCTCTCTCTTTCTCTCTCCCTGTCTCTCTCTCTCCCTGTCTCTCTCTGTCTCTCTACTTAGTGAGGCCCTCCGCAACTTCGTGAGACCCGGTCTCAAAATAAAGTATAAAAAAATAGGGCCGGGGGCGTAGCGCGGAGGTAGAATGCCCCTGTGTTCAATCCCCGGTACCGCAAAAAAAAAAAAAAAGTCCATTTCAAAAACCAAATTTCCTGGGAAATTTTCCATTTCCCAGGAAAATTATTCCCAGGGTGGGGAAAGTCAAGAATACAAGAGCTGTGGCACTTTTGGCCAACACCATGAAAGCAAGGGGCTGTGTATGTGTCTGGGGATGCTCTGGACCCTGAATTGTTAGAAACTGGAGTTTTGGAAGGAAGAGAGGGAAGGAAGGAAGGACTTACTTGGGAGCCTTTGTTTCCAATAAACATGTCACCCATTGACTTGTGAAGGTTCTTAGTTGAAAGTGTTTTAAGAGAGATGCTGCATGTTCATGATGGTTCATGATGGTGAGGTAGTTGGAGGCCGTGCGATCTGCGATGTGAGTCCTTCCTGGGAAGCCACAAGTGTCTGGTAAAAACTGTAAAGAAAAAAAAATCAGCCAGAAGAGCTGGGACACACTTGTAATCCCAGAACTTGGGAGGCTAAGACGGGAGTATCATGGGTTCAAGAACAGCCTCAGCAACTTAGTGAGGCCCTGTTTCCAAATAAAAAATAAAATAGGGCTGGGGGGTGTAGCTCACAAGGAGAATGCCCCTGAGTTCAATCCCCAGTACCAAAAAAAAAAAAAAATCACCAAGTGCCTGCTTTGAGTGGATTTATTAAGGAAATTGAAGAAGGAGCTAAGCTTGGTTGTGGGTATCTCTGGACAATTCCTGCGGGCTCTGAAATTGAAGGCAAAAGAGAAACTGTCTGTTAAAGGAAAAATAATTCTATTAGTGCCGGTGTTCTTAACTGCAGTGGTCAATTTGGGGGCATATAGTTACAGCCACAAGGATCCCTTGGTGGATATATTATACACCTAACCTAGAAATTGCTGACACCAACACTCAGAACACGTGATGGTTTCTTAAGCTGGTTTAATAATAGAATCCAGAGTTATCAAGGAAGAAACTTCTACTAGCAGACCAGTTTAATCCCAGAAGGTGAAAGAGCGACAGGAAAACTCCAGTCCTATGGGAAAGTACTCATAATCTCTTAATCCTAGAAGATTATGATAGGAACAGAGAAATTACCTGGGGATTGACTGTGTTTACTGTTAGAAGATAGATCAAGCCCTGCTGGAGGAAATCATTGTATCTGCTAGGAGCTTTGGCCAGAAAATCCCATGTCTCTTCTTGGTGACTGGCTTCTCCAAGATGGCTTTGATAGGACTTACTGCTCTCAGACATATTCATAATCAGGACAGGGAGGAAGGTGGCGAGACTTCAGATGCTCCAAGATGCTTAAGGGAGAAACATAGAATGGACGAACTCTTGCTAGATGTGGAACAGATCTGAAGAACACCTTTGTGTTGGGTCCATGGAGACTGGGAAGGGTGATAGGGGAATGGAGGTACCTACAGAGAGAATAATTGAGCCTCACATTCGGGGCCTCAGAGGTGGCAGGGTCTTGGGGGAGGTGATTAGTGGAGGGCCACAGTGCTGTGATCCCTATCGATAAACTTGGCCCTGAGGAAGTAAAGCGGACAGTGGGGCCACCCGACTCTGAAGGGGTGATGTAGACCTAGGAAATAACAGCCACGTGACCACTAGAGATGGAGGATTAAGCAGGTTTCCACTTCCCTGGACAGAAAGTCAGGATTTATAACCAGGCTAGTTAGAGTTGCCCAAGCATCCACATCAAGTTCTACCTTCCTCTGCTGCCTCCTCCCCCTTCAGATAGGTGTGCTCCTGTCCTTGTCCCTAGCTAGTGCCAAGCTGTTGCTGTCCATAATAGAAGACTACTGCCTGCCCCAACAGGAAATAGTTAAGAACATCTCTAGCTCAGCGCTTCTCAACTGAGTTTAAATTAGAATCACCTGGGGAGAATTTTAAACACATGAGCCCCATATTCCCCTTCCTCTTCAAATTGGGAATCGGTTGGTATGAGAAGGCTTGGGCATTGGATTTGAATTAAGGCACGGCTCAGGTGACCGTGATGTACAGCCAGAGTCCAGAACCTGGCTCAGCGAGTCTGGTCCGGGTTCTGTGTGAAGTTATCTTCTGCTTCTATTGTATTGGTTTCTATGGGTTGGCCCTGGATTGACTCTCTTATCTGCCTGGGCTCTGACCTTTGGAAGTGTCTTATCTCCAGGGATCCCAGCCTACTGTCTGCTTGGCCTCTGAAGCCCACATTCCCCTAGCCTTTTTGAATACAGCTTTTCCTGGAGAAAACTCTAGTCCTGTCAGAGTGTATTTTAGTGGAAACTTTGCGTCTAGTGACCAGGAAATGATTATTTTGGTGTCTTCCTCAGTCTCTGGCTGTGGTGCATTAAACAAGGACAGTGTGTGGCATGGGAGCCCTGGGATCTCCTCCCTGAGGCTGGTGCAGTGTGTCCTCAGGGTCTTGCCACGGCCAGGGCTCCTTGAGCCCAGGACCCCAGAGGGACTGGAAGTGTGGCTCGGAGCTTTTCCTGCTCAGAACTGGACAGGTGGGTGATCAAAGTTCACACTGTGCCTTAGTGGGAGGCAAGGCCACATTTTTACCCTGAAATGGGGCTCCTGTGTGTGTCTAACGTCACCATTCCGTGATGGAAGGAACAGGACAATCCGTGGTTTCCAGAATCTTGGAACAAGGCAGGACTCGTGTGAACTCTTTCAGGCCTCTCAAACATCTCCCCCAGTGTGTGTGTGTTACCCTGAGGCCTGGGTGCCTCTGTGCTGCAGAAAAGGGAGAACTTTCCACCTCTCAGGGGCTTTGGTTAAACCCTTGGGAGTCTTGGTCTCTCACAAGTGCGAGTTTTTATAAAAAGTTTAGAAGTTGTGAACTCCTTCAAAATTCTCATTTGCCTTTGAATATAGGCTTCAGCCTTAAAGAGGAATGCCACCCACTTTCCACAAAGCCAGGACCCAGAGGGAGAGAGTTTCAGCTCTATGCTTCTAACCATGATCATGCTTTTCAGAGACTGATTTCCTCTTAAATGTTTTTGTGATGTAGAGTGATGGTTTTCCAGTGCTCAGAGTCTATAGTCAGATGTGTCACTCCTGGGTTATCTCCCTGAAATATAGCTTACACAACCCAGATAGGAGCCAAGTGCGGTGGTGCATGTCTGTAATCCTACTACTTGGGAGGCTGAGACGGGAGGATCACAGCTTCAAGACCAACGTCAGCATCTTAGTGACACCCTGTTTCAAAAAAACAAAAAATTACAGGCCGGGCGTGGTGGTGCACGCTTGTAATCCCAGTACTTTGGGAGGCGGAGACCAGAGGATCTGGGTTCGCGGCCAGCCTCAGCTCTGTCTCTCTCTCTCTCTCTCTCTCCCTCTCCCTGTCTCTCTCTTTCTCTACTTAGTGAGGCCTTCCGCAACTTCATGAGACCTGATTTCAAAATAAAGTATAAAAAATAGGGCCGGGGGTGTAGCACAGAGGTAGAATGCCCCTGGGTTCAATCCCCGGTACTGCAAAAAAAAAAAAAAAAAATTTAAAATTAAAAAGTGCTGGGAGTAGCCGGGTATGGTGGCGCATGCTTGTAATCCCAGTACTTGGGAGGCTGAGACAGGAGGATCCCAGGTTCGCGGCCAGCCTCAGCTACTTAGTGAGGCCTCCGCAACTTAGTGAGACCCTGTTTCAAAATAAAGAATAAAAAACAGGGCTGGGTGTAGCTCAGAGGTAGAATGCCCCTGGGTTCAATCCCCAGTACTGCAAAAAAAAGGGGGGCTGGGTGTATAGCTCAGAGGCAGAATGCCCAGTGGGTTCAATCCCCAGTACCCCAAAACAAAATAAGACCCAGATAGATATGGTGACATTTAGAAAACAAAACCCCAAAAGTTGTCCTCAAAATTTATTGAATCAAGTATTTCTAATATTTAATGCTTATTTATTTATTAATAAATAAATGGTAATCAAACCCAGGACCTTGTATGTGCTAGGCAAGGGCTCTATCTCTGAGCTATACATCCAGCCCTAAAGAAGTTCTATTCATTAAATGACTCATTGTTCAGTATGCCAAGCACCTATAGGATTTAAGAATAGTTTTCTAGCCTTTCTCCCCTTTGTATTTACTGTTAGTGGTGCTAATTTTTTAAGAAACTGGAATGGGGATTGAAAATAAAATATGGGTTTCAGCTGAAATTCAATGAAATCAATAGGAAACTCCTCTCTGCATTCTTCTGTGTTGGGACTAAGGAGGTGTCAACCTACATACATTTACCAGTAATGAGACTTGGAGATGTGCTTTTTAAGGGAAGATAATCAACTGCAATGCAAATTTAATGAAGTCTGATGTTGAAATGCAAACCAAATCCAATATCCCATGGAAAATTAACCTAATCAATAATCTAATTTGAAGCTTTAAGCTGTGAACAACCCGCTGTGCTGACCAAGTCTACCTTTCACATGTCACCCACGGAGGTAGCCGGTCCCTCTCAGGTCTCTGTTCCTGAGCATCGCAGTATTGGCTAAGTGCTAGCGCTGTCATCTTTAACGAGGATGCCATTGAGCTTATTGTAGCCACCCCTGCGATACCAGCCTCCGTAAGACTCTGCAGGAAGGAAGAAAATAAATAAAACAACCATCTGAACTTGTGTAAAAGAAAAAGAGGGTCGAAGCCCTTCTTAGCCATGCAGCTCCAGTTTCAATCAAGCCTCCATCTCTCCCTAGAGTGGTTTCTTCCTCCCTCAGCCCTCTATATCAAATCGTAGGCAGCTTTCCTTACTTTCCTTGAACCATAAACAATCTTCCTTGATCCCTTTGCCTCGGAAAATGGGCAATTTGCTCTACATCTATCCTTCAAAGTGGGGTTCCTTTCCATAATTCTAGGGCCTCTTATCCTTCCTCCCCAGGTCACCAGAGTAGGGGACCACCTTCGGCATACTCATTCTTGCTGTGATTACAGGGTGCTCCACCCCCTCCACGCCTCTTTAGGAGTGTTCTGCAATCCGTGGGCCCCACGTGCTTTTCTGGCCCTTTTCCTGATGTAGCTCCCTGGTGCCCAGGGTGAGAAGTAGTTGAATATGTAGATCTGGAACACAGGAGAGCGAGTGCCGCTGGAGATGTGGTTTTGAGTGAGATTGTCAGAGAGTGAGATTGTCAGCTAAGGAGATGGAAGATGGAAACAAATATCCTAAATCTGTGGGAAGGTGTGTATAAGTTCCATGGAACCTGGGAGAGAGAAAGAAAGAGAAATAGAAGCAACTGGAAGCTTGCACCATGCAGAGAATGCATAGGAAAAGCACAGAAAAAGAATGCGATGCATTTTGGGGTGGCTTTTCCTGAGATAATGAGCAATACAGGTTATTAAGCCTTTTGAAGAGAATTTTAGAGGCAAACGAAGCCTTCTGCAGCAGTTAATTTAGAAAGATTTATAGACTTTGCACTGAACATCTATACTTGGAGAAAATGCATGAGGGAGATGAAGACTTAGCAAGAATGGCCTGGAAGCAATAAGGGGCCAGTGGAGTGCAGTCAGTGTGGTTTGTGGTTCACAAACCACATGTGGTATGCACGGCGGGGTCCAGACTCGAGGCTGGGAGAGGCCCTTCCCCAGCCACACTCCTCCCAGTTCCTCAAGAAAAAGAACTGGAAGCGTGTGCAAAATCCACTCCGCAGACCTTGCAGCTCAATTTGTATAGTCATAGTGTGCATGGGAAAGTGAATCTGGGTTACGAGACTTAGCAAATTAAAATATGGGATACCCGGTTAAGTTTTTGAATTTCAGATAATGAATAATTTCCTTCCTTTCCTTTTTCCTTTTTCCTTTTTCCTTTCCTCTCCTCTCCTCTCCTCTCCTCTCCTCCCCTCCCCTCCCCTTCCTTTCCCTTTTCCTTCTCCTTCTCCTTCTCCTTCTCCTTCTCCTTCTCCTTCTCCTTCTCCTTCTCCTTCTCCTTCCTTCCTTCCTTCCTTCCTTCCTTCCTTCCTTTTTTTCCAGTACTGGGGATTGAACTCAGAGGCGGTCTACCTCCAAACTATACCCCCAGCCCTATTTTTTATTCTTTATTTTGAAACAGGGTCTCACTAAGTTACAGAGGGCCTCACTAAGTAGCTGAGGCTGGCTGCGAACCTGCGGTCCTCCTGTCTCAGCCTCCCAAATACTGGGATTACAAGCGTGCGCTATCACGCCTGGCTCCTTCCTTCCTTCCTTCCTTCCTTCCTTCCTTCCTTCCTTCTTCCTCTTTCTCTCTGTCTCTCTTCTTTCTTTCTTTCTTTCTTTCTCTCTCTCTCTCTCTCTCTCTCTCTCTCTTTCTTTCTTTCTCTTTCTTCTTTCTTTATTTCTTTTGTGTATCTCATGCAACATCCATCCTGTATTTCTTTGCAAATCCAAACTGTATCTAATTCTCATTGTAGAGTGGGGACTTCTCAACAAAACGTACTGTGAGCCTCATCAGGGCCCAAGTTCAGGGCCCTCTGGGTGTTGGGTGTTCTCCGGCCTGAGCCATGTCTTTGATAGCTCTACCACATCATGTTCCTTCAACGTCTCTATGAAAAGCTTTGTTCCCTTGTTTACCGGAAGCTTAGAGGAACACTTGAAGTCACCTCCCTACCCTGAGAAGTGCTTCACAAGGCTCCCTACTGTCAACCTTCCCTTTCCCATTTTTTTTCTCTTCCCTCCACCCAGTCTCTCAGCACTTGACTCTTCAGGTGGTCTTGTTCCCCAAGGTGGCCCTGCTCCCTTCTCTAGCTTTCCTCTGCTTCCCACCCACAGCTGGGATCAGCTTCACCAGCTTCACCCACTTCCAAGGTGTAGCTGACAGAGGATCACAGCCACGAGGTGCTGCCTCTCTACTCACCCGTCCAGCCAGATCTGATAGATCCTCCCTAATGATTCAAGTCAAGAATTTCATAGCCCAGCATGGTGGTGCACGCCAGTAATCCCGGTACTTGGGAGGTTGAGACGGGAGGATTGCAGGTTCAAGGCCGGCCTTGGCACCTTAGCAAGACCCTTGGCAACTTAGCGAAACCCTGTTTCAAAATAAAAAATTAAAAGTAGGGCTGGGGGTGTGGCTTAGAGGTAGAATGCCCCTGGGTTCAATCTCTAGTACCAAAAGAAAAGAAAAAAAAAAAAGAATTTAATGCCCCAGGAGTCAGGATGGGGAGAGGAGTCCCAATCCCGACTCTTCCAGAACCCTGGCTCATTAGGGCTGACCTCTGCAAGGTTTCTCACAGCGATGGGGGCTCGGACATCCCCCTGGGGGAGTCAGGGGCCACTTCTTAGCCTTCACAAGGTTAAGGCAGAGGCCTGTACATCTTGCTGAGACTTTTATTTTATAAATACTAGGATAGGGGTGGGGGGAGGAGTTGCCCAATTTTCTTAGGAGCTCTCAACTCAAGCTCAAAGCCTAATTCCAAAGGACCCTTTCATGTTCATTCACCCTGAAATAAAGAGATTTTAATTTGAGCTGACAATCTCGACATTTCATTAGAATTAAAATGATGTAAAATCAATTCAGGTTACTAAGATTGCTCATTATAGACAAGGAATAATAATAATAAAAAAAAGTAACCCAACAGTGGCAGATTCAACCTCATGGTTATGTAGAGAAGACACCATCTTTGCTATGGGTGTGCATGGACCCACTGAACTCTGTGGTGGTGTCTCAGCATTTTGGAGGGCCTGCAGCCCTAAGACTTCTGTTCTTGGTGTCCTGGAAATGTTTTACTCCTGCCTGGGCTGCCAGTACTAATTGCTTGTCTTTTTCAACCAGGTTTATTTCTGCCAGAGTTCTGCTCTACCATTTCTACCAGTTTGGTACCTGAGGGCCTTTATTTTTTGCAGTGGCCCAGGGTGGGTTAGATTCAGGCAGAATCAGGGCAAGCCCCGGAACCACTCCCAGCTAGTTAAAACATTATTTCCATGTGAGCTAATGCCATTCCTACAGCTTTGCATGGAAACGACACAGCATTATCTAGCAACATCTGGAATGACTCTCTTTCTCTCTCTTTTTCCCCCCAAAGCGTGGCACTGTGGGAGATTTTTCCTTTGTATGACTCTCTGCCCTGGAAATGTGACTATCATTGCGACTGCATTTCTGCAAGTGGACAAATGAGTTTGTACATGTAAAAATCTTTGAGGCTGAAGCCAAACAAGGCCCCTTTCAAGAGCAGACGATTCCCACCCTTCATTCCTTATAGCTCACAGCTATTTTTACAGCAGCACTAAAGTCTGAAGTTTTGGGACCACGCCAAATGTTTTGGGTGTGTCTGCACAGACTCAGAGATCTTTGGGGGGGAAAAAAGCAGCAAAAGAAAACAATTTTCCTTTTCTGTGGTTTCTAAGCATTTCTGTTAATCTATATCATATATGTGAGTCTTAGGCTAAACTTTTATATATATATTTACATATATATATATTTTTTTTTGGTGGTGTCAGACTTTATTTTAATATTTTCTGTAATCTCGTTTTTCCATCCCTCTTGGGCCCTTTATTCTTCTGCCAAATCATTGCCCTGTCTGACCTTTGCTGTAGGGATAAACTCTGACCTTGAGGGAAATTCCACCATCTCAGTAAAGGAAAACTTCAGCTCCAGCCAGGCGTAGGATCCTGTACTGAAGGGAAGCTGAAATGAGGTTTTGATTGGAATGAGGCACTCCCAGATGTTTTACTTAACATAAACCTTTTATTTTTTATTTATTTATTTTTTATGGTACTGGGGATTGAACCCAGGGGCATTCTACCTCTGAGCTACACCCCCAGGCCTATTTTTTTTTATTCTTTATTTTGAAACAGAGTCTCACTAAGTTGCAGAGGGCCTAAGTAGCTGAGGCTAGCCATGAACCTGGATCCTCCGGTCTCAGCCTAACATAAACCTTTTAAATGATATCTTTTGTTGAAAATAATCAGCTCTAGCATTACTACTTTGAAATATGTAGCTTTAGATGGTATCTGGCATTGGACTACAAAAACCAGTAACATAATAGTTAAAACGCCACATTTTCTCATAAGGCACAGAACTTAACTTCAAATCCTACAATTTGTAATAATGATGCTAGTTCTTAATGTCACTAATAGGAAACACTACTTCATGAATGTTTTTGATTTATTGGTGCATTGTAATCATACATCTTGATGAGGTAGAGGCACACATGCACACATCACTTATTTAGCCCTGAATTATTTAGTTTTCTCCTCCCAACTTACCCGCACCCCTTCCCAATTCCGAAGGGCGTTTTTCAGTCACTATATTGTGATAATGCTTTTCCCAACTTTCAGTTCCATGGGCTATTGGAGGTTTATTAAGATGGGCATGGTTCCAGTACCATAGAAAAAGTATTCTTTGGGAGCCGGGCGTGGTGGCACACGCTTGTAATCCCAGTACTTTGGGAGGCGGAGACCAAAGGATCCGGGTTCGCGGCCAGCCTCAGCTCTCTCTCTCTCTCTCTCTCCTTGTCTCTCTCTCTCTCTCTCTCTCTACTTAGTGAGGCCCTCCGCAACTTCGTGAGACCCGGTTTCAAAATAAAGTATAAAAAATAGGGCCGGGGGTGTAGCGCGGAGGTAGAACACCCCTGGGTTCAATCCCCAGTACCACAAAAAAAAAAATAAAAGTATTCTTTGGGGATTTATTTTTGACAGTATCAAGTCATTACTATTATACTTACTGGCCAAAGTGTTACTTGATTTCTGGAGGAGAATTTGCATATCAGCTTGAGGTTAAAGGGTCTCTAGCTGACTTCAAGTTTGCAATAGAAGTCTGTAGGAGTTGAATGGAGACCTAGATCAAATTGCTCCTGATATAATGATGATGGAGCTATCCCATGGGTGAGTAGATGGGCGGCCTTTCCAGACCCACCATCTGAGGCGCTCTAGAATAGGGAGCAGAAATCACTGTTAACTGGCTGGTAAAATAGAATGAGGTGTATAAGCAAAGTGCTGTTAGCATGAGCTCCTTGACCCGCACATTCTCTTACTGGGATTCCACAACACCTCTTCTCTCCATCAAAAGCAGGAAAAACAACCAAACTAGTATTTGCATGAAGCACCTATTAAATACAGTGAAATACTTTAGAAAGAGGAAGACTGTGTCCTAGCCTGGCTGCCCAGCATTGCTGGAGGACTAAGGAACTTTCCCTTGAACCCAGATTTTGGCCAGAACGTGTCTACCTGCTTTGACATTGAGCATATGCAGGCTCTCAGATAGGACATGACGATGATCACAGTCCCCAGGAGGGCTTGTTTAGACGACTCGAGTGTCACCCCCAAAATACTCTGATTTAATTAGTATGAGGCAGGGCCCAGGATTGTGCATTTTTGCGAGGACCCCTGGTTCACAGATGCCCCTGATCGGAGCTGCCTCATTTACATCAGGATTCCTCTGTTGAGAAAATGGTAGGCAGGAGAGATCAGCTCCAGCTAGTAAGATTTGCTCAGAGTCTTATTTTGCACTGAGAGATAGTGGACTTGAGGATTAGTGATCTTAAATGTATGTGTGTGGGGCACACACACCCATACACACATACAACCCTTGACTTACAGTGGTTTGACTTACAATTTTCATCTATACGATGGTGCAAAAGTGTACCCATATGACCATTCTGCTTTTCATTTTCAGCACAGTATTCAATGAATTTCATGAGGTAGTCAACAATACTCTTATTATAAAATAGGCTTTGTGTGACATGGTTTTGCCCAACTGTAGGCTGATGTAAGCCTGCGTTCTAAGCACATTGAAGGTAGACTAGGCTAGACCTAAGATGTTTGGTAGGCTAGAGGTATTAAACACATTTTCTACTTATGAGATCTTCAATTTGCCATGGGTTTATTGAGCCATAACCCCCATCATAAGTTAAGCAGCATCTGTGTAAATGGAGTTAGAAAATATTAATACCTAATTGACAATTATTTTTTGAAAAAAAAAACCAGCAGGGTGCTGATTCTCAACCTCTTTTATCTGGATTCTATTTTATTTATTTATTTATTTATTTATTCATTTATGTATTTATTTATTTATTTTTGCGGTACCGGGGATTGAACCCAGGGGCATTCTACCTCCGCGCTACACCCCTGGCCCTATTTTTTATACTTTATTTTGAAACTGGGTCTCATGAAGTTGTGGAGGGCCTCACTAAGTAGAGAGAGAGAGAGAGCTGAGGCTGGCCGTGAACCCGGATCCTCCAGTCTCCGCCTCCCAAAGTACTGGGATTACAAGTGTGCGCCACCACGCCCGGCTTATCTGGATTCTAAAAGTCACTCATATGTGCTGTGAAGATTTGTGGTGGCAGAAAGTCTCCCTGTTGCTGTACAAAAGGGAGTCACATGTGTATAACATATGTATGCAAGTTGGACATATTTAAGGAAGAGGAGAAGAAGGGGCACAACTCTGTGGACTTTTTTTTTTTTTGCGGTACTGGGGATTGAATCCAGGGGGGTTTTACCTCCGAGCTACACCCCCGGCCCTATTTTTTATACTTTATTTTGAAACAGGGTCTCACGAAGTTGCAGAGGGCCTTACTAAGTAGCTGAGGCTGGCTGCGAACCCGGATCCTCGGGTCTCCGCCTCCCAAGTACTGGGATTACAAGCGTGCGCCACCACACCCGGCCTCTGTGGACTTTTTATTCAGCCATTTGCTCCTCTACCAGTGCATACAGTACAGTTCTTATACCTGAATGTAGGGGGGGATAAAATCGTGAAAGAGGGGCTGCCACATTCCTGACACCAGCATCTCATTTCAAGTACTTGGCAGCGGCTCTATTTTCAGAGTTTCCACACCGGCCTGGGTTTGAGGTGCCGGCAAGTTAGAGAAGGTAGAATCTATTAATAGACTCACTCAGGTGGTATGACTCAGAGGTGGTGACTTTTTCATGATAAATAAAATACCTGTTTTTTGATATGTCCCCACCCTACCCCAGCCTCTCACACTACCTACAAACTGTTCAGAAATCCTTAAGTTCCTATAAGAGAGCACTTTCCATTAAAAATCCTGAGATGTGTTAATACAGGGACCAAAATGCATGCTAGGTCCAAGGAGGAGACCCCAATCCTTACCCTAATACTCTTAACTTGCAGGGCTGGGTCAGGCCATGAATTTGCATTTTAACCAGCGCCAAAGGAGTTTCTGATGAGGGTGATGCTGGGACAGTTGGAGATAGTTCTGCCTCAAGGTGTGCATGCCTGAGACAGCATCTCTTCTCCAGAAAAAGAGGGGATTCTGGGCCCATAGATTTCAGGTTAACAGGGCTGGGGGTGTGGCCCAGTGGTAGCGTGTGTACTTAGCATGCACGAGGCCCTGCGTTCAGTCCTCAGCACCAAGAAAATAAAAAACAAAACAAGGAATAGAAAAAGATCTTCACTTTCTTAAAATTTCAGCATGGAAGCCAGGCATGGTTGCGCATGCTTGTAATCCCAGTACTTGGGAGGCTGAGACAGGAGGATCACAAGTTCGAGGCCAGCCTCAGCTACTTAATGAGGCCCTCCGCAACTTAGTGAGACCCTGTTTCAAAATAAAGAATAAAAAATAGGGCTGGGGGTGTAACTCAGAGGTAGAATGCCCCTGGGTTTAATCCCCAATACCAAAAAAAATAAAATAAAAATTTCAGCATGGATGAGATGGTATGATGGGAAGAGGGTTCAGGGTCCAGAGCCTCTCAGTTTGTCACTCCTGAGATTAATCACAGCCCCTGGTGATCAGGAGGGTGGGCTTCCCATGGAGAGCCAGCCGTGGGGACAGCCACATGTAGGCCAGTCTGGTCCAGGCTTCATCGGGAGCACACACACTTGGAGTTCTGAGGGCACAGACACTGCCTGGCGAGGAAGACTGTGACGGAGGTTGGGAGTTGGCTGAGCCAAGCAGTTGGCATGAGGTTTATTGTTGATCAGGCTTCCCAAAAGCATCAAGGGCCTTGAAAGAGTGAGCGACGCAGTTGGGCTGCTCTGAGGTTGGGAGGGAAGATCCATGGTCAAGATGGAGTGCCCAGGAAGAACGGAGAGCTGAGTGGCCTCAAGAAAGGTGAAGACACTGGAGACTTCTGTGAGAAGCTAGAGGAGAAGTGGGGAAGGAGGGAGCTCAGACCACAGGTGGCCTGGCCCCAGCACCAGAAGCTTCTTGCCTCTCCCAGTATCTAAGGGGGACATGGGCTGCGACTCACAAATGTTCCTAGTTGTTTAGTAAGCATGTTAAGTTGAGCAAGGGGGTCACACTCTGATATTCTCACTCCCAGCACTTAATGCCAACGGTTTCTATGACATACAGCTTATATTTGTGCCAATATGCCTAGAATAACTTAGTTTGCATGTGAAAATCTCTCTTTATGCACTAACTTATTTCAGAGTATACATTTGATTACATGTTTGAAATCAGAGTTAGGGGCCAATTATGAAAAAGTGAGAAAAAACTTTTTTTGTGTGTGTGTGCTGGGGATTAAACCAGGGTTATTCTACCTCTGGGCTACACCCCCAGCCCTATTTTTTTAAATTTTTTTATTTTGAAACAGGGTCTCACTAAGTTGCGGAGGGCCTCACTAAGTAGCTGAGGCTGGCTGCACACCTGCAATCCTCCTATTTCAGCCTCCCCAGTACTGGGATTACAAGCATGTGCCACCACGCCCGGCCAGAAAAAAACAACACCCTTTTTTGGCGGGGGGGTCAGAAGTACGTAACAGGATAGGTGAGAACAAGTAACTTGTTCTGTGAACAGCAAGCATTGTCTAGGTTTTGGGAGAGAAAGGAGTTACAGTGGTGTGACTTAGAAGGTTGAAGAGACTGTCTGGCCTATATCATTAGTTTTGTAGATGAAGAAGTAGCAGTCTAATGAGGTGACATGTTCAGATAGGACAGCTCATGGAACCCCAGGCCCTTGATCCTGGCTCGTCATTCCTTCTACTGCCCCAGGCCTCGCCCTGCTGAAGCCACAGACTCAGAAAAGGTGTGAGGGAAGGCATGGGGCAGGTCAGCCAGGCTCCCTGTTCACTTTCATGGACAGGGAAAAGTGGTTTGGAGGAGAGATGTAAGGGGAAGTCATTACCATGGGTCACAGCGACTCAGAACTATGTAGTATCCACAGGAAAGCAGGGGCCAAGTGCTAGGAGGAACGGTGTTGCCCAAGATTGGAAGGAAAACACCTGCTTTAGGACCCGGAAGAACGAAAGGGACATCAAAGTCAGACGGAAAAGTGGGGGGAAGAGGTCAGAGCCCAGAATCTCGCGGGGATGCCTGAGATATTTCTGGCCATTTGTTGTCGTCGATAAGGCTGACGGGCAGGCTGGAGCCTGCGCACAGGGCTTTTGTACGACAGGTGTGTTGAGGGTGTGTTTCAACAGGTGAACGCAGGTGTCTTCAATCCACGTGTCACTTTCTGAAGTTTTTAGTTCCTGGCAGTGAACCATAGTCTGAAGATATCACACAGAAAATTCCAGAAATAGAGACTGCTTACGTTTTACCTTGTACCCTGTTCTGATACGGTGATGATGAAATCTGTCACTCTCTGGCTCTGTCCCTCCAGGGATGTGGAGTTTCCCTTTCCCCAGCGTATGCGAGTTACATGTTCCCCACCTATTCGTCACTAAGTTATCAGATAGGGGGGTGCAATGTCTCCGTGCTTGAGTTCAAGTGACCCTTATTTTACTTAATAATGGCATAAGAGTAGAGGCGCAAAGGGGACACCAGGACAGAAAACACAGGACAGATCAACCCCCATAGATATGGCCGCACTGCATGGCAGAGGGTAAAACAGTGTGTGTAGGATTCAGGGCTCTCTGTGGCTCCAGCTGCCCACCGGGGGTCTCAGAACACATCACCCAGATAACAGGAGCCATCCCTGTTATCCCATGAAAATTCTTCATGTCTTGTGTCTGGTGTTACTGCGCAGTGTTTCAGTATGGCGGTGGGGGAGAATTTTCTGGACTCAAAAGGCATAAAGGAAACCATGAGGATTTTGAGTTGACTGACTGAGATAAAAAATACTCAAAGCCAGGCATGGTAGCACACACTTATAATCCTGGTACGTGGGAGGCTGAGACAGGAGAATCACAGGTTCACGGCCAGCCTTAGCGACTTAGTGAGGTCTTCTGCAACTTAGTGAGACCCTGTTTCAAAAAATAAATAAATAAAATAGGACTGGGAGTGTAGCTCAGAGGTAGAATGCCCCTGGCTTCAATCCCTAGAATTACACACACACACACACACACACACACACACACACACACACACCAGTCCCCAAACAAAGAAGAGCTGCAAATACCCACATTTATCTCATTTTTGTGCTCTGCATAGTAAATTGGAGATTTTCAGGCCCCAAAGTCCATTCAATTTCCACTCCGGATTTACTTTGTGCCTGACGCAGTCTGGAACCTAGACAGCAGTACAAACAACTATTGAGCACCTGCTCCGGATCAGCACTTATACTTTACACATTAGCTCGTTAGCCCGCACACTAGCCCTCTATGGCAGGACGTTTTCTGCAGATCAGACAGCAAGCAAGGTGACTGAGCTCCTCTCCAACCCAAGCCTCTGCCTACAGACACGGGAACTTTCCCATTCTGCTAGAATATTGTTATCAAGAGTCTGGGGACTCCCCATTCATGGTAACATGTTAAGGAGGTAGCAATCCCATAGCAATTGCGTAGAGGGCTGAAAACAAAAGCAAACCCCAGAAGGTTTACAGAAGCCATGTCTTCTCTGTGCGCACGTGAGACAAATAGTTGTTCCATCTCAAGACATTAATTGCCAAATCACTTGAATTTTGGCCTGAAATCTTTTCTTTTCAAAGGATTTTTTAAAAGGTCGTTGCCCCCATCAATGTCCTAGAGCGGTTACTTGATTCCTGGATTGGAAAAACCCCTATGTTGAGTCCCATTGGCAGTCATTCTTCCCCCCTCCTTAAGTACCCAATGCTGTCCACAGCAGTTTGCAGATTGGACATAAGGTGTTGCCCTTGGGGCCATATAGTGAGAGTTGTAATTTTCTTCCCTGCTTCGTGCTATCTCTAATTTTAGCTTTCTGTTTATAAACAGTATTAGGACCAGGAGCATAGGTAGCAGCTTTCGGGTGGAGTTGTGTTGAAAGTTCAGCTTGGGAGCTTGGAAGGAAAAAGTCAGATCAAAGTAATGTGAGGAAATGTAAATATTAGGGGCGGTGATGGTGGTGGTGCTGGGGAAACGGCCTGGAGAGGATGATGGAATGCCTGTCCATTCGACAGCAGACTTCCAAGAGAAGCATGTTTTCGCAACAGGCTCACATGGAAATAGTCAACTAAGGGGATTATTTTTGCAAAAGTGAGTTAAAAAAATCTACCTGATAATATGCATTCAACTTGCTTTGCTTTCTTGTTGGTGTCAGTACTTTACAACCTAAGTGAGTCTTCATCAGATGCACAGAAGGTGTGATTCTGGGCTGGAATCCTTCCAAAATCAATCTCCTCTGGGGTATGGAGAGATGGTTCATTTGGAATCTGCTAGAATAATTTGGAATCCTGGCAATAACAATCATGGGCCCCAAAGAAATCAGCTGGTCCTTTGACTGTTTTCTGCCTCTTTCCCTGACACTTGCTAAGTAAGCCCCTTAGCAATCAGCAATGCAGATATTAATGTACATCAGGGTTTAATGCGGATCCGCTGTTCCACGTTGGAAGGAATGTTGACGTCCCCGGCTGTGTGAAGTATTTTTCCTTATTTTTGTTTACAGCAGGCTTTTAGTTCATGGTGTATGCAGATGGCCTCCTATCACAACCATATATATAGGGTGGTGGCTGGGTTAAATACAGAATGCCAGTCCTTATTAGCAAGGGCAATGATGAAGGAGGGACATCCAATTCGATATCTGGACCCATAATATACAATATGTCTTCTTTTAATGATGCTCGCTGGCGTGTGATTCGATCCTTTGACAGCTTCACGGAGAGCATGTAGGTGGCGGGCGGCTCTGCCCTGGGCTGTGTGGACGGGAGATGGAGAGTCGGGGAGCCCCCTCCACGGGCAGGACGGTGGCACACCCAGGGGAGGCGCAGGACCAGACAGGTGCCCTATGCCAGATGCAGACTGGGGCACTGCGCGTGTACAGGTGGGGAGCGCAGGTGGCTGCTCACCTGCTGCTTGCAGGTAAGGGGGCGTGGCTCAGAAGATGTTCATTCTTCCCACTCCCCTTCCAACCCATTCCCACCACCCCTCTCGTGCAGACACATCCACTTTGCCCCACTTCCTTCTTCTGGACTTCCTTTCAGGGAAATAGGTTTAACAGCTTCCTGCTAGGGAACCGATTCCAAAATTCCAACCGCCAGTGTTTTTCCCAAACATTCTCACACTCAGCAGTAACTTCTTAAGGTATCCAGGGCAGGCAGGCATTTCGGAGACGAGATTTTCATTTTGCTAATTGCCCTAGCGGCGTGACTCGTCGGGGCTGTGGGTTGGGTTACAGGAGAAAGGCTGCGGGTGGATTGCAACACGCTGCTGACCTTAACCACCCCGCTGCAGCTCAGAAAACAAAACCATATCCCATCTTTCTAACCATACCTGCGTCTTTTCTGGGAAATGCCCCAGAATGCAAGTTTGTTTGTTTTTTAAGATGGTTTTCCTTGCCTGGGAGAACGATCCTGAAAGTTAAGTCAACAAGGTTTTCCTACTACATAAGCACTTTGTCTCCTCCGTGATGCTGGGGCCCTGACTTCTGAAACACACATCAAGTGGGTCCCGATCAGTGTGTCCCGAGCAGGTTATGCAATCTTCATCTTGTAAATATGAAAATAAAAGGCATAATTAGAGCTAAAATGGGACACTTTATTTTTAAACTAGAGGAAGCAAAAACAGCCACCAAGAAGAAAAGAAACGAATTAGGATCATCTCTGGGGTAAATGTGCCTCTGCTCTAGTTTTTCTCCTTTTCTCACAGTTTTCTTTATCTCTCTCCCACTGCCTTCAGCATCCTCTGTCTTGTCTTTCCTGTAGCTCTCCTGTTGTAATTCGATCCCAGCTTCTTCGACTAAGAAAATGAACTTTAAAAATAGATTTAATGGAGTGTCTTTATGACAACGCATTTCCCTTCCCAAGAATAAAAAGGGGGCTTCTGAGATGAGGCGATATTTAACCCAGTGAGCAAATTGCTGACGGTGTTTAGTGAGATGTCTCTGGGGCTGCAGAGGCATCTTTGCCTATTGTTATGGGCTCTGTTAAGAATAATAGCCAGTACTCGGGAGGCTGAGACAGGAGGATCACAAGTTTGAGGACAGCCTAAACAACCTAGCAAGACCCTGTTGCAAAATAAAAAAATAAAATAGGGCTGGAGTGTAGCTTGGAGATAGAATGCCTCTGGGTTCAATCCCCAGTACTGAAAATAAATAAATAAACAAACAAGCAAATAAATAAATAAAAAGAATAATAGCCAGCTAGGTGCCATGGTACATTCCTGGAATCCCAGTATTTGGGAAGCTGAGACTGAAGAATTGCAGGTTCAAGGCCAGTGCCTGGTAACTTTGTGAGCCCCTGTTCCAAAATAAAAAGGGCTGAGGGTCTAGTTCAGCAGTAGAATGCCCCTGGGTCCTGAGTTCAATCCCCAATCAGAATAGTAATAATAATAATAATAGTAGTAGCCAGTATTTATTACATATTTATCATGTGCTTATGTGTTACCTTGTTTCTGTTTTACAACAACACAAAACACACAGTTTCACTTTGCAGCAAGGAATTTGAGGGTAAAAGTGATTTAGCAACATTTACTCATCCATCCTGACAGAGTTGGAAAAGGAGCCCAGGTCTTTCCCACCTGAACATTAACCATGGTCTATATCTAATAATAATTATGGGGGACATACCAGGAAGACAGGAAAGCAGAGATCACTTAAGTGAGCCCAGAAGCAGATTTATTCAAGATTCAGAAGATGGAAACGCCAGGGAGAGTCGTTAAGTTCTGGCATTCGCAGTTCTCCCGTAGCCCTGGGGAAGGGCAGGTGCGAATCCATCTACAGAGGATTCCTGGGAAAAGCTGAAAACTGAGATTCAAACTTCAGGTGTGTGCACACAGTAGAATACTATTCTGTTTTCAAAAAGGAGGGAATTTTGCCATTTTCTGTGATATTGATGAACACTGAGGACATTATGCTCAGTGAAAAAAATCCACCCACAGATAGGCAAATCCTGCATGATTGCACTCACGTGAGGAATCTAAAATAGCCAAACTAGTAGAAGCAGAGAGTAGAATGGAAGTTTCCAGAAGCCAGGGGAAGAGGAAATGGAGAGTCGTAGTTAGGATTTGGGCGTAGAATGTCCCCTAAAGCTTATGTGTTGGAAGCATGAACCCCAGTGCAGGAAAGTCCAGAGGTGGGGCATGGTTGAAGGAGTAGGTCACTGGGGACGGGGTCTTGGGGACTGTATATGTCCCTAGTTCCCTCTTTTGCCCTCTCTGCTTTCCAACTGCCAGGAGATGAGCTGTTGTCCTCTGCCACCATGATGTCTGCCTTGGAGTCGGCCAACTATGGACTATACCTCTGAAACCGTGAGCCCAAATAATCCTTTCCTCCTTTGTGTTGTTTGGATCAGGTATTTTTTTTTTAACAGTTACAGAAAAGCTGCCTAAAACAGTTGTAAATCTATGGGTATAAAGTTCCAGTTATATAAGATAGGCAAGTCCTGGAAAGCTGCTGTTTGTACCTATCGCTCACGATACTATATTTTCTACTTAAAAATCTGTCACGAGTGAATCTCAAAGCATTCTTATCACAAGAACAAAACCAAAGAGTTCTTGAATGTTCAATGCAATGGAGCCAATCAATATGATTACAAACTTTTCCCAGCGATAGGAGAGATGATAGGAGGCTGGTGGTGATGGAGAAAGCCAGTGATTAGATGGGGCCAGAGGGCAGAGAATCAGAGGAAGACACAGGAATTGTAGGGTTGCTGGAAAGATGGAGTGAGTACAGGGAGTACAGGGAGTCCGGTTCCACACAGGGAGAGGGGGAGCAGGGATAGTAACAGGGTGACTTGTCGTCTCATTGCTGGGGGGGGGGCTTCTCTCTTGCTGGTTGTCTCCTGGGGGCAGCATGGTTTCTACCTCTAGATGTCATGCTGGTTTCCAAGAAGAATAAAGATCCCAGGTACGCCTGCCCCTTCTACAAGGCAAACACTCAAGGACACCCCCAGCAGACTCGTGCTTCTGTCTCATCGGCCAGAACTCTGACTCATGGCCACCCAAGGCTCAAAAGGAGGCTGAGAAAACAAACCAGTCTGCTGGGATTGTGGCTACAGGAGAGAAAAGGCCAGGCAGGGCATGCAACTGCATCTCCTGCTGCCTCGGTCCTTACTCACACCTTCATGCAAATAACTCCTAGGGCTGCTGCTTCCCCCAAACTAATGACGCCACAAGAGAGGAATTCTGGACAGGTGTTTAGGATGGAGAGAGACCAAAACAAGGAATAGGATAGTTTCACCGTACAGTGTACTTTAAGAAAACAGGTTTATGAGGAGCTCAAAGTGCAGATGGCTATATAAACAGAAAACAGGCAGCTGGAGGGCCCAGGTGAAGTTGGGCCAGGTATAGGGCAGGAAGGATGAAAGCAGGGTGCAATGATAGGAACCATGAACATGATTCATTCTGTCATTTTCCCATGATTGACACTCCTCTCGTGTACCAGTTGCTAAAATTTTCCAGTGCCTTTTTTTTTTTTCTTGCCACACATACTGACCTTCACAGATGCTTGCTGTAAAGAAACACACCTGGGACACTTTCCAAGAGATTAAGAAAGATGCTAGCAGATCACAGCACTGTGAAGGCGGCACATGGAGGGACCTCAGGGACAGGCCATCCTGGCCTGGGTCGCTGATGCCCCGGGGGTCAGCCTGGCGTCCCCTGAGCAGGGTGGCATCAGGGGGTGGGCCCAGAATGGTACCCTGGAAGTGGCCTTCCCTGAGCTCCAACTATCAGGGCCAATCTCGAATTCATTAATCACGAACAAGGTTGATCGTGAATGGGTGCAGCAGAAAGAGCCCAGAGGAGGGAGATCGTGATGCATTCCATTTCATTTCTGTTCTCTCATTGTTTTTCAGTTAATTTGCTTTTCATTTTGGAAGTTTCTTGGCTATGAAGGCATGGGTCTCCCCGCTGTGAGGTCAGGGCGCTGGGCCCTCGGAGGATCATTTACATTCTTGGCCTCTTGATGGACAAAGCTGCTGGCAGCTCTCAGTGTCTCTCTGTGGACACCACAGTGGGTGACATCTCCTGTGTTATTATGGAGCTAGGGAGGAGCTGGCAGCCTCGGGGTTCCCAGCTGAACTTCTACCCATACCAGGCCCAGAGAAGGTTTTTTTTCCTTGGTACTGGGGATTGAACCCAGGGAACATTCTACTTCCAAGCTACACCCCCAGCCCTATTTTATTTTTATTTTGAAACAAGGTCTCGCTAAGTTGCTGAGAGTCTTGCTAAGTTGCTAAGGTTGTTCTCGAACCTGCAATTTTCCTATCTCAGCTTCCCAAGTACTGGGATTACAGGTGTGCGCCACCGTGCAGGCCAGGAAAGGGTTTCTGCCCTTTAGCATAGCTTGTGTCACTTCTACCTCCGGCACTTGGTGTTGAGTCACTGGAAGATGTTTTTGAAAACTTGCCTTACTTAAAGAGATTCTACTGATTTATCATGTGAATGCGGTTACTTCAGATTCCCGATAGGCGAATAAGGGTGATTTATGAAAACATTTCTAGCTTCAGAAATTGTGACTCTTTAATGTGGGTATATTTTTCTTCTGTGTCCTCAGTTAAGCTCTGTGTACATGAGCCGTGCATTCCCCCACTGAAAGTCAAGCTCCCTCTTCTCAATGCTAGGTTTTTTTTTTTGTTGTTGTTGTTGTTTTTGCGGTACCGGGGATTGAACCCAGGGGCTTTCTACCTCCGAGCTACATCCCCGGTCCTATTTTTTATACTTTATTTTGAAACCGGGTCTCATGAAGTTGCAGAGGCCTCACTAAGTAACTGAGGCTGGCCGTGAACCCAGATCCTCCGGTCTCCACCTCCCAAGTACTGGGATTACAAGCATGTGCCACCACGCCTGGCTCAATCCTAGGTTTTTGTACCAGATAGTTTGATATTACACTTTTACCCTTGCTTATAAGTAAAAAGAAAAAAGTTTTTAATCAAAGTATTTTTAATTGGAAAGTTAGATAATGGAGACTATTCTGTTCTTTTTTTTTTAGAATTCTGATATTCAAATGAGGTTAATCTGTTACAACCCTTTAATTAGTTTTCTCAATTGCCAAAATATATTTAAGGGTTGGTGCATGAGTGTTATATTAGGCATTGTATAAAGAAAAAATGATCTTCT
Organism: Glis glis; assembly: GCA_004027185.1. Classification (NCBI taxonomy): domain Eukaryota; kingdom Metazoa; phylum Chordata; class Mammalia; order Rodentia; family Gliridae; genus Glis; species Glis glis. The sequence continues at coordinate 19,307 of PVJS01006077.1, read as the reverse complement.
TGGAACTAGTTTTCCATTTAGGGAATAAATTAATATTGCCTGTCCAAGTTCATAAAATTAATTTCAAAGGGATTTGAAAATTAATTGTATCATCAAATGTCTTAGGTTCCTCTTTTTCTTCTCCTGTAGTCTCCCAGATCTTTGCAAATCTCTCCATTATATCATGTGCCATATTGAATTCCTACTATAGACTTATTTGCTTGTCTCCTCTATCAGCAAGTGAGCTAGTCAATTATTTTGGACAAATAAAAAGAGGTCTGGGAATGGGGAGGGAAGTAAAATTGAACAATAAGTAATGATCTAAAGTAATCTGTAAGGAGGTGGAAATTATTGAAACAGGAAAGACTAAGATAGGGGCATAAAGACACACAGAGATATTTACATCTCATTCCCCTAGACTCAGGTGGGAGACTGTGAGGGTGAACAGGAACATTTCTTTCTCGGCCCATCACACAGCTCAGAGAGGTCCGACTGTGCACACCATCACCATCTCTGGTGGCTCCCACTTAATACCTCCAAGTTAATATCCCTGCCTGCTCTGGTGTCCTCCAGAACCCATTTGCTAAGTCCTAGCCCCAAGGTATTAGGGCTGGGGCCTTGGGGAGGTGATGAGGATGGAGCGCTCGTTAGGAGGATGGGTGTTCTTCTAAGAGGGACCCTCCGGTGCTCTCTGGCCCTATCCACTGTGTGAGGACCCAGCAAGGAGGTGCCGTCCATTAGCCAGAAATCCACCCTCATCAGACTCCATATCTGCCTTGAATTGAACTCCCCAGCCTCCAGAATTTTGAGAAATAAATGCCTGGTTTTTATGAGCTACCCAGTTCATGGTATCCCATTATAGTGGTCTTAATGAATGCTCACTCCTCCACTCAAATAACTTTTCAAATTTTAGACCTGATTATGTCACCCCATCATTAAAAACCATCCAAGCCTCATCATCATCTCAAAAGAAAACAAAAACAAAAAAAACCACCCAACTTCTCAGCATGACCTACCTGCTGGGTTCCCCCTCACTTACCCCCATCCATCGCCAAATCAACCATGTAATCTCACAGCCCCTGAGTGTTCCATGTTTCATGCCTCTCTGTGGACTGTAACGCTTCCCTTTGTTCTCTTGGTGACACAATCAGTCTTCCAAACTCAGCCCAAGGTCAAGCCCCTGGAGAACCTCCCCTTCCCTCTGCCTTCCTCTGTGGCTGGCTTGGGGGGCTCCTGTTGTGACTTTTCTTCCCCCGGTGGCATCACCTCATTCACATGATGGTCCCCTGGAGCAGGTCTAGTTCGTCCAGGGGTCCTGAGGATCAAGGCGGCATCTGCTACATTGCAGGTGCCTAACTCATGTCTGTGAGAATGGGCTGGTGGAAGAATGAGCCTGGACTGCCATGAAGAGAGAGGACTGAGCCCAGATGTGGTGGCGCATGCCTGTAATCCCAGTACTTGGGAAGCTGAGACAGGAGGATTGCAGGTTCTAGGACAGCCTCAGCAACTTAGTGAGATTCTCAGCAACTTAGTGAGACACTGTTGCCAAATTAAAAAAATAAAAGCCGGGCGTGGTGGCGCACGCTTGTAATTCCAGTACTTGGGAGGCTGAGACCGGAGGATCCAGGTTCGCGGCCAGCCTCAGCTACTTAGTGAGGCCCTCCACAACTTAGACCCTGTTTCAAAATAAAGAATAAAAAATAGGGCTGGGGGTGTAGCTCAGAGGTAGAATGCCCCTGGGTTCAATCCCCAGTACTGCAAAAAAAGGGGGGTACTGGGGGTGTAGTTCAGAGATAGAATGCCCATGGCTTCAATCCCTAGTACCAAAAAAGAGAGAGAGAGAGAGAGGAGAGAGAAAGAAAGAAAAAGAAAGAAAGAAAGAAAGAAAGAAAGAAGAAAGAAAGAAAGAAAGAAAGAAGAAAGAAAGAAAGAAAGAAAGAAAGAAAGAAAGAAAAAGAAAGAAAGAAAAAGAGAAGAAAGAAAGAAAGGACTGCAGGATATTGTCAAATGTTGGGGGTGAGAGGTGCAAAATGGCCTTGAATTCTAGAGTGCATGTATTCTTAAGTTCCAGATACTGTGTATGGTTCTTGGTCAAGCTCCTCTTCCGGTCCTACAGTGATGGTTCTCCAAATGGTATCCCCAGCCCAGCAGCATCAACCATACCCGGTACTTCTCAGTATTGGGAATTCTCCAGCTCCACTCCAAACACCGAGGTTTGGGGTGACCAGTGACCTGTGTTTGAATAAGTCCTTCTGGTGATTTAGAGAGAGCTCCAATTTGAGTACCTTGACCCTTGGATCAACCTGCTTACTATGCTCATGGGCTACCTTGAATTCAACACAGGCTAAGGAGCTCACACAGCTTCCCTGCATGAGGAAACCTCTAGGGACCACCTTCAGTTTCGTTTAGCTCCGAGGACCACCCCCCCAACCCTCCATTCAGCTCCTGTCTCCCTTCTTGGACCAGACACCCTACTGTTTCTAATGGCAGAACAGAGAGTTCTAGAGGATAAGAGGGAGAGCTTTTGATTAACGTAAAAAGAGATATCTGGAATGAAAAAGGCCTGTTTATGTTGGAACAAGTCCACTGGCTTCTGGGTTTATCCTGCTGCGTTGGGAGAGGGAAAGAGACAGCCATGAGTAGCAGACAAATAGCCAACTTGCCGTAGTCAGGGGCACCCAGGCACTGCCTGGGACACGCTTGGACTAAACCATTGTCACTTATCTGAAACTCAATGTTGACTGGGTATTGTGTGTCTTTATGTACTAAATCTGGTGCCCCTAGGGTAGAAACAGTTCCATGGTGTGGCTTTTCCTCTTCCTAATGTTTTAATAAATGCCGTCTCTGAGTGGAATACGTTGGGCATACCTGATGGAGAAACCCAGTGCTCCAAGGACCCAGGGTGGTGCGGAGCAGGAGGAGGAGGAAGCCCATCTAACTGTCTTGGGCATTTGGAAGTGAGGGCTGGTGAAGTAGGTTGCTATGCTCAGATTCCCACCACCAACAACAGGACAAGGCGTCTGCCTCCCTCGCTCCTCACCCACCTCTGGTGGTGCCATCAGGGTCATTGCCCAGCTCCTGTGCCCTGGTGCACAAGTGCAGGTCGGGTAAGGTCGTACAAGCAACAACCATTCTTTTTAGAATTCTTCAGTATTTATTTTTATCTTCTAAACTTGGATCTGTAGGGTAAGGAGGCTTTGCTAAACCTAAACCTAGTAAGCAAGTTGGGTCTTAAAAGTATTTTGCTTATTTCTCCTCCCCCCCCCCTTTTGAAAATGGTTAGCAGTTGAATTATTTAAACTAGAAAGGGAGTTGGAAGGGAGGGCTGCCAGCCCCAGGCAGAGCCAGGGGAGGTGCTAACTGCAGTTATCAAGAGATCAAAGAGCCCAGAAGAGACTCCTTTGATCTGAGGCTTGTCAGAGTTGCAATTAGATCTTTGAGGCTCTCCCTCCCTCCTTTAGCGTTTCTTCTTTCTTCTGGACACCTGGAAGCTACACCAAGACATGCCCTAGAAAAAGCCCTTGCAGCAATGAGAAATCCAAGGGTGCCCTAGGACATGACAGGCATAATCTCTCCCAGAGGAAAACCCCTTTTAGAAACGCAGTTGCTTTCATGCATTATTTTTGAGGGGTAAAATGTGAAGTGCGACCCCCCCCATTATACCTGCAAACGCATGTCCCAGTGGGTGAACCGATATACATCACAGTCTGCTTCCCACCCTTTCCCTTTGATGCAAATAGGAAAGGAACCAATTGGCAAGGACTAACATTTGGTAGCCTGGGCTTTCCCTATGTCTGTTGGAAGGAAGACCCAGTAAGGGGACGGTCAAACCTGAGCAAAGTCGGCTACATCCCCAAGATAAAATATACCCCTTTTGATTTCTGTGACTTTTTTTTAACCCAGGGATATTCTACTTCCAAGCTATACCCCCAACCCTTTTTATTTTTTTTTAATTTTGAAACAGGGTCTCACTAAATCACTGAGGGTCTTGCTTAGTTACCAAGGCTGACCTTAAACCTGAGATCCTCCTGTCTCAGCCTCCCGAGTACTGGGATTACTAGGCATGTGCCACCGTGCTTGGCTTTCTGTGACTTTTTATTTTCTGAACAGCATAGAACTACACAGTCATACTGAGAGCCTGGCTCTGTCTTCTTGTTTCCCCTTTTCGGGGCCTTTAAGATCTCATTTGTGGAAATCTTCTATAGAGCCTTAGTTTTCTTCCGAGCATATTCTAGACAACTTGTTCTGGTCCAAACATATAAAGAATAATGGTTATACTTCTGTAGCTGAGCCAAACACACTTCTTCTCTATCAGTCTTTGTGCGATACAGAATGTCTCATGGTTTTAATGTTTGTTTCTCTAACGGACAAGATTTTGATATGTGTGTTTCCTAATCCCAAGCCATTGAAATATTAGTTCTCATCCTGACCTGGTCTCCTGGGAATGGAGCCAGCATATCTGAGTCTCTGGGCTCTGAATTTAGACTGTCTCTCTGCTGACCTAGCCCGAGAATGCCAGGATGAGATTAGATTTGCTGGAGGGGGTGGAGAATGTAGATCCCTGTGAAATAGCTGTCTGGACTCATTTCTCCTTGGCGGAGCAGGGCGACCATTTCTGACGCCTCCAGCCAGTGTTAGCATGCATTTACCCGCATATTATTCTCGCCTCTTTCTTTCCTATTTGATTTTAATGTATATGGGCTGTCCAGTGGAAATAGAAAAGAAATCCTCACTGAAGATTCATCTGAACTTCTGAATGAGATTGTCTGAAAAAAAAATGTAAAATGTTTTATACAGAAGCCCAGAAAGATGAATAATTTTATACCACATGAAAGATGTGTGCTGACATGGAAAAATATTATAGTGGCCTTTGCATGACTTTGTGATCTTTAAATAGAGATGGGAGATGGTTGGGAACTGTTCTGTCTCAGCCTGGTGCTGGGCACACTGTCTGATGGGCTATAATTCCATCCTGTTTGAAGATAGGGAGGTGGGGAAACACATGTGGCCATTTATCATATATCAGTTCAACCTCCTGGAGCCATGGCAATATTTAGGAGACAGACCAGAGGTGAACCCTGAGGAGACTGGTAGGCCTTCCCATCACACGCTTCGTGTCTTCTAAATATTGTTCAAATTCCTTCCTCCATCTTCATCTCTTCCATCATTTCCCCAGTTTGGGCAACACAATGATTCACTTGATAAACTCCTGAGAGGCCACCCTTCTCTCAGTCTCATGCCTTCTAACATTCATCCTCCTGACTGAGGTTTGGAAAACACCTACCTGTGTACAATCCTCTAAGGCTCCCTATTACTCCGAATCCCACCATCCTTCTGTAGCATATACAGTCGTCCCCAGTCTGACCCCCTCCCTCTGCAGGAGCATCAGCTTCCTTCCAACCTCAACTTGAATTTCACTCTCTAGAAATACTGCACTGCGACATGCCATGTTTGTCTTTGCAAATGCGGTTCATTGTTCTTGGAGGCCCATTCTTTCCTCTTTCTCTTACTCTTCTTTGCAACTGTCCTCAAGGATATCTCCTCCAGGAATCTTTCGCAGCTGGCCCCTTCCCACTATTAAATGCCCAACTTTTTCCTTCCTCAGTGGTCCCTGTGTTTGCTTCCATCATCGCAGCCCTCAAAACACACCTGTCCACTTTGACATCTACAGTGGCCTAGTACCTGGGGGCAGAGAATGAACACACCTGTCCACCTTGGTATGCACAGTGACCTAGTGCATGGGGCAGAGAAGGTGCTCATGAATATTTCAGAGCTAAATTTAAGAGAAGATACAGAGAGAGTTGAAAAGGAACAAAAAGAAATGGGCAGCTGTGACATTATGACTTTGTTAGCAAACCTTTGAGGAAGGATTGCCATTTCCATTGTACTGATGGGGAAACTGAGGGTCATAGTGATTAAGTTTGGCCAAGTGTCACTAACAGCAAATGGGGAAATCCTAACTTGACTGTGCACACCTTGAGCGTCTCCACGCAAGGATCAATGCATTTTCATTGACTTGAACTGTTACTAGAATATCTGCAAACATTACACATGAGTGGGTTCATCACCAATCATAGGTAGGTCCAGATTTTCTAAAGACTATCTAATTGGCCCTCTTTTTCCATAGGGTTTTATCTGAGTATCAATCTGACATAGTAAAATTAGGTGGCAATCTTGTAGATTTAAAACATTTATTCATCAGTCCATTGGGCAAGTATGTGCTGAGAATTTTTTATATGCCAGATACCATGCGCCTAGGGAGATTATTTAAAGTAAGAAAACTTGCCCTAATGAAGCTTTTGTGAAAAATAAGCAGTGTGCCTAGAAAATTTCCTCTAATAATCAGGAATGCACTCATCATTGACTCACTAGTGAATGAGATATTTTATCAACTAGACTCCTATAAATTATGCACTCTGGTTGGTACGAAGAGCTATAACCAAAAGCATTCATGAACTGCCAAGGCGTTCCTGGAACTCTGGGGTTTGTTAATTGCAACAGAAAGGCCTACAAACATAGAAGGGAATTATTGAAAATATATTAGTTGACTCGGAGAAACACCAGGACAGTAGCAGGACCAGGTGTGGGAACTGGGCAGAAACCAAGGATAGTAAAGCACCTCTTCCGTGGCTGACACTCCTCTGCAGAGCAGCAGGGAGGACCCTGCTGAGCCACTGTGCTGGCCAGTCATTATCCTCTGGCCAGCTGCTCCACTTGGATATTGCTAATCCTACTGCCACCACCCGGAGAGAATTACTCTCTGTCCTAGCATCCAAATGTCACCGGCTCCTGCTGCTCCTGGGTCCATCTCATTGGCAAGCCCTGTGCAAGAGGGCCTATGCTCTGGCTGCAAGGGATGCTGGGAGTCTGGGTACAACCCCGAAGAACTCAAAAGGGGACTCGTCCTCTGGGGGGAATTCTCCACACACAGAAAGGGTCTGTGGGCAGCCAAAATGGTGGCCGGTGTCCATAATAGTCACAACAGATTTTCTTTTTTTATCTGAGAATTGTGATATTTCATCAATGGCCACTTCATACAGTATGAAAACAAATATTTGTGCTTTTCTGAAACTAAGAATTGAATTTCTGAACTGCCTTTGGGGATTAGGTTCACCTAATTTTATAGAAATAGTTTCTATAGAAAGGGGTTTATGGAAAGAGTGATCACAATTCAACCACATGCCTGACTCTCTGGAAGGACCAAATAAATAAATAAAATGAAAACAATGCAACAATAATATATTGGGATCATATCTGTTTTTCTTCCTGTCTTTTTTCCTCTCTCTTGCCTGCCTGCCTTCCTTCCTTCTTTCCTTCCTTCCTTCCTTCCTTCCTTCCTTCCTTCCTTCCTGTCTTTCCTTACTCTGCTTCCTCCCTCCCATCCTTCCTTCCTCAAATACTCACCAAGTTTCTCCTATTATATGTCAGGCACTGTACTTGGGTATTAGAAAACTTGAAATCAATTCAAGATGTGCCCTTTACTCTCAAGTTGTCCCCAGTACCATGGAGCAGAGATGGACTCGGAACAAGCAGCTGTCCTGTTAGCAGAGCTGGGATAGAAATGGACGCGGGATTCTGCCAGGCTCAGGAGCTGGCGCGCTGCTCTCCCCTGTGGAATCGGGAGGTTAGAATGCACCTCATTGAGGAGAGGATACAACAGCTCCTGTAAGTTGTCACTGAGCTGAAAGCAGAGGACAGAGCCGGGGCAGGAACACAAGATGGCAGAGGGAGGGTGTGAGGAAGAGGTCTCTAGCTGAGAGCTTGGGAGGGCTGGCCATGGAGCCGGGGGAGGCAGAGGGAGAAGGCTTGAGTTGAGCGCAGTGAGTAGAGGCTGGCAAGGCCCTCCTCACAGCAAAGGGTGTGGAATCAAGGTCCAGGGCTTGGAGAGCCGCCAGAGGGAACAACATGATCAGACCTGTGTGTGCAAAAGATTGCTATGATGGCCATCAGAAGAAGGGTCTGGGTGGAATCCGAGCCCAGGGACCAGTTAAGAGAACATTATAGTCCAGTGGAAGAAGAGAAGACCCTAACGTGCCTCAGTAGCAGTGGAAATGGATAAGAGGAGAGAAGAGTTTTTAGGAGCTGGACTCTGTAGGTCTTTGTATGGCTGAGGGGAAAGGCTGGTGGTGCTGTCCCCCAGAGAATCCAAGAGGAGTAACAGATTTGTTTGGGTAGATCCTAAGGTAACATGTTAGATTTTGACCACACTGGTTTTGAAGAGGCTCTGGATTATGGTGGAGGGGATGTAGCATTGGTGGTTGGATACAAAGGGCAAGAGCTTGGGAGAGAGATCCAGGATTAGGGTTAAAAATAAAGAGATTCCTTTCTGGAGTTACCTTACCAAGAAATCCCTAGGCTTTCCTACTGACTAGAGAAAACCTAGAGAAATTGGAAAACTCAGGCTTAGTCTCTAAAGTCTAGTGTAGGAGCTAATGTTTGCATCTTCCCAGATCTCAGACTCTTTAAAGTTGAAAAAAAATGCATTTAGGAAGAGTTGCAAGTGTTGACGATGGAAAAGATATTAGATCGGCAGTTGGCTCTGGGTCCTTCTATACAAATCTACGTATTATTCACTTTGTGAAGGGGGTAGATTAATGTGGACTTGATTAGCTCTTCTTTGCAAAATCAGAACTAAATAATCTCTGTGGTTTCTTTTGGTTCTAAATTAGCCTGGGTGACTACAGTCCCACCCTAGATACGCACAAAGCGACGTTCTTGTGTTTTGCAAATTAAACCTGTCTTGAGCTTCCAGAGCTTGGCATGGTATACAGTCCTTCTCTCTAAGTCATTCAAATTACTCATCCTGGAAATAAACACCTCTTGGAGAGGAAAAGAAAAAAACCCAAAACATGTATGACTAGTCCATCCCTAGGCAGTAGTGGCTGCTGTTGACCTTGTCACCACCTTCCTGCAGACCCACAGAGTCCCAGTTAAGTGCATGCCTGTGGTGGCGCCATTGCTGGCCCAGCTCTTTGCACCGTGTGACTCTTCAGGGGATGGTCTTGGTGTGCTCCCAAGGTGTCTCTCTCGGTCTGGGTTTCTGGGCTCAGCTATCTCCCTCAGCACATCCATCTAGTCCCATGGCTGGGCCTGGAGAACTTTGACCCTAAGGTCTCTGGGGGCACTGCTCTGGAAAGGGATTGAGGTTGTTCTCCTGGGGCCCTGAGTTAGTTCTTGAGACATTCCTATACAAAGAGCGAGCCCAGCCCCTCCCCGCCTTTGGCTTCCTGTCCCAACATATGATTTCTCTCTCTTGAATGTGCCCTACATTGTGACAACCTATTCCCTCACCAGAACCCAGCCAATGCTGATGCCGCTAGCCTCCAGGGCTGTGAGCTAAGTCAACCTCTTTTCCTCATAAGCATGCAGCCTCAGGTATTTCATTATGGTAATAGAAAACAGATTAATATGGCCAGTCCACTCCAATCCACCAGAGAGTAATTTATGGACTTCCTTATTTACATTAAAGTTATTTTTCCGAGGTCAAGGGAAACCTCCCGAAGGACTTGCTATCTCTAGGATAGAGAAGTTGCTGGCAACTTTCAATGGTTACCTTCTTTCATATGAAATAAATTAAAGAGTTCTGATTAATAATACTAAGAGAAGCCGGGCATGGTGGCACATGCTTGTAATCCCAGTACTTGGGAGGCTGAGAACGGAGGATCAGGGTTCGTGGCCAGCCTCAGCTACTTAGTGAGGCCCTGTGTAACTTAGTGAAACCCTGTTTCAAATTAAAGAATAAAAATAGGGCTGGGGGTGTAGCCCGGAGGTAAAATGCCCCTGGGTTCAATCCCCCATACCGCCAAAAAAAAAAAAAAAACCCAAAACAATACTAAGAGAAAGAAGGACTCACAAGGTAGAACGAGAAAATCTCACTCTGAGAAGCGAAACTCTGTTAAGCAGATACACTGACTGGCCAGAAATTATCTGCCAGGATCTGAAATTTCCACTGAGCCTGTGGGAAATTCTGTGGTCTGTGGGTTGGGGGTGTCTATCTTTATGACAGAGGACGGGCAGTGGTCACTACCTCCCCCTCAGTGATTCCACCCAGTGATCCCCATCTACACGTAGTGGCCACAGGCTGTGAACAGTCCTTCCTGCTCTGTCTCTCCTTGGAGATAAAAGTGAAGGTCAACCACAGACGGCCCAAGGAGGGCTTGTGGGTGAGATGTCCACCCACAGCATCACCCGGAGTGGAAGGGCTGAGTGATTTGCAAAGAGAAGGCAGCTTTGCAAGGCGTCATGAGATGAGCCAGCTGGGGTGCTGGGTAAGAAGACAAAACAATCTAAAAACTTCTTCACTTGCTCGATCACCCTCTGCATGTATGTCACCCAGCAGGGGACTATCCTTACCTGTCCATGATGAGCTGATATAGCTCATTAAAGTAATTTCTCACTCTTACTGAGCCCAACATGACCTTCAACCAATACACATCCCTTAACAGAAACACTGACCTCATAGCCTGAAATGCAGGAAGATTTTTATTTTCTTCATCATCAAATGGAAGTATGGATCTAGAGCCAGAGAATAGCCTTGTACCAGATGATTTTTGATGCCTTAATTTCTTTCTTTCTTTCTTTTCTTTTTCTCTTTTATTTCATTTTTGTTTTGTTTTTGTGCTACTGGGGATTGAACCCAGGGTAAAACACATCAGAGCTACATCCTCAGCCCTACTTTATTTTTTATTTTGAAACAGAATTTCACTAAGTTGCTGAGGGTCTAAGTTGCTGAGGCTGGCCTTAAACCTATAATCCTCATGTCTCAGCCTCCCAGGTACTTGGATTACAGACATGCACCAGCATGCCTGACTTGATGCCTTAAATTTAAATTTAAAATATGTACTTTTGTAAGCAGCTGCATTATCCTGGTCAACTGTTTGAAATGAAGAATTTGGGTTTTATTGGGAAATCTACATCTCACCTTAACGCTAGGAAATAATATCTCCCACTCTATTTTCTAAAGATGAGTTCTTTGAGGTTCCTGGCTTTGCTTTTATTCATCCTGTCTGTTGGGCACCCCACAAAAACAGAGTCCAGTAGATTGACTTCAGCTGCCACAGACTGGTTTAAGGAGTGTGGCGTGCACAGCCTGTCACTCCAATCGTCTAATGCAACCTAAGAAGGTGACTTGCTGATCCTTGGTTTCTTAATTAGAAGGTGGCTGGAACAGACCAAGTGAAAAGGTGCATTTTTGTACCTAGTGGTTGCTATAATTAAAGTTATTAGTTAAGGAAGGGTTGTTACTCGGGCCAAACAATCAGATGGAAGTTTTAGCAATTAAGTCCAATTCACTGTGGTGGTGCATTCCCACTACCCCCTTCCTTTCTGGAAAACAAAACAACCTGGGGCAAGTGTTCTGTGCTTCCTGAGGAGCACCTTGGCTCTGCAGAGGCTGAAGAGCAAACAGTGAACAGTGAGCTGAGCTGTTGACTCTGCCCGTAGGTTAATTAAGAAAGCTGTTAGCATTGAGGAAAAGCCTGCTCGGTTCTCAGTTCCTATTGACAAAATCCATGACATCGGCAGAACTGATGTTTGTTCAATACTAAGACACGCTAGAGGCATTTAGGGGAAAAGGCTGACAAGCAAAACTTGAAGTCCAGTACGCAGTGTCCTGGTTCATGTCAGCAGAGGTGATGGTCTGAAATTCCATGTGCCTTTTCCTCTCTTGTAGGTTACATAAGCAGAGGGGTTTAGGGCCTCCAGTCTGCTCTGAGAAGCCCAATATGCTTGTCATGAAATAATCATAAAGGAGCACTGGGTTGGGAAACTGGTTTCTGGTCCTCAAATGTGCTGGGTGGTGGAGCAATGGGTTTGACTGTTTAGATTTACATTTCTAGACTGTGTCCCCTGAATACATCCAGACTTGGGAGCACAACAAACCTACCTTCCCCCTGTAGCATCTTTCTTGTCGGGAATATATTCAAATCTCCAATATGGGATGGTGGGGACGCTTTGTCCATGAGGTGTGATCTCTGTACTTGATGGGCTGAGAGAGGCAGATGCATGCCACCACTGCTGGGGAGCCATGTGGGACTGATGAGGGATTTGAGAAGAGGTAGTGTTGGGGCAATCCTGCATATGCAGGTCCTCATGGCAGACCTTACCCAGGAAGAGGCTTCCAGGTTGCTAGCTAAGCTTTGTTTCACCTTGGGGGTTGGTTGTCCCTCTCTTTCCCCGGCCTTCACTCATCCCCTCTCCCCTGGAGTTTGTCCCCTCGGAAACACCAAGAGCCTTTTTCTTGTGATCTGGACAAAGACTCTAGGACTTGTGAAATTGCTTAGGGGAAATGGAAATGGAACAAGAGTGTTTGCTAGACCTGAAGTTGGCTTACACTCTCTCCTACCTCTCTCCTTTAGGGAGGCCACCACTGGTTGATTCCTAGTAGGGCTGACCCAGGGCAGGAGGAAAGAGAAAGCCAGAGAGAAGGGACCTCTGTCAGGTGGCCCCAAGAGGGCAGGGAGATGGAACCAATGTACTCATTATGTTTTAATAGTTAACTCATGACCACAGTAGATATGAGTTTACAGCATGATTTCTTATGGTCTTGATGATCTGTCAATATCTGAGCATCTTTAGGGACCTGAGCTCTAAATCTAATCCTGAGATAATGTGGGCCTTTTTAAAGTCTGGCAGTAAAGGGGGAAAATACTGACTCTCAAAATTGAGTTCAGAGATTTGAGAAATAAAAAATAAATCTAAATAATCTCACTTCCTCTGGGGCTTAGGAGCAAGGATATTGTGTGCCTGGACAAAGTGACTAGGTGGTATACTGAAAAACCCAAATGAAGATGAGACGGGGCAGAGAGGCCCTGTAAATTGCATGGGAGGACCTCAGAGCGGCCTTGGGGACATCTTAGCAGCAAGAGCAGAAGAGGCCTGGGATAGATGGAGTTGGAGAGCTGAGCTTAGTGAAGGGGGAATGAGAGCTCAGCTTGGGGTAACTAAATGTACCATGAAGTAGATAAAAGTACAACCCCAGAACCAGGTCCTATGCCAGAGGCGCAGAGATGGACTCTTTATTGGTCATAGACAGGGACGATCTGAGTAGCATGAGATGGTTTGGGTTGTCTGTCTCTAGTTCACCCATTTTATCCCTCACATTTGCTCCATATGAGGGTCCATTTTAGTTGAATTGACCAAATGCCAGAGAGAAGGGGGCTCTACAGGAAAGGAAGAGGAAGGAAAGCTAGGGGAAATCCAACATCATATTTTTCAACAAGTTGTCATCCAACTTTTGGGTACACGTACCATCTTTTCATTTCTACAAGTTCTTCCTTTCAAGCCTCTAAATATATCGTTTATACATATATTTATACATATATATATAATGACTTTATATATATAATGACCTTATATATATATATATATATATATATATTATATATATGTATATATATATGTAGGTATATGTGATTATATATCTGATTATATCATTCCCTGACCCAACTCCTGTATGTCTTTTCATGTCCATGGAATAAAGTCTGGACATCTCAGCCTGGCCCCAGTAAAGGCACTTAATTGTCTAAGTCCACACATGTTCCACACATGTACTAGATAAACTAAAAAAAAATTGCAAACCCCTTACAGTATATAGAAGCCAAGTGATGGCGGTTGATCCCCATAGTGAGTATTCATGGTTGTCTATCCAGGGCCCATCTCTTTCCTTCGTTCCTCTACCCTCTGAGCATCCTTACATTGTTCATCAGTCTACTTATCCCATACATAGAAGTACATCTTGAGCCAAAAGCAGGCTCTGATTGGTCTAAGAATAACCAAACCCACTTGTCAGTGATTGGCTGGGGAATGTGCTGTTCTGGCCAATGAGATGTGAGAAGTGTGATGGAAGGCTTGGTAAAAGTTTCCTTGCTCTTGAAAGAGTCATGGGGAGAAGCAAACTCTGCCTTTGGATGTTGCCACGTTTGACTGATCCCTGAAAGCAAACCAACCTCAAGGATGGAGAAGCAGGAAGGTGGAAAGGACCCAGGTCCTTCATGGGTCCAAGCAGCTAAAGTGCTGCTAACTCACAAACCCACCCCAGTGTAGGGGGATGAAAGCTTAGCTTGGGAGAACTAAATGCACCTTGAAGGAGATAAAAGTACAACCCCAGAGCCAGGTTCTGTGCCAGAGGCACAGAGAGGGACTCTTTATTGCTTTATAGACAGGGAAGTCCTGCCAGATAAATACCATCAAATTCCTGCCAGATAAATACCATCGAATTTTTCATTGTAAATCAGTGCAAGTAGGGATTTTCAGGCCAAAGCTTTTTGCACAATAGCATTTGGTATGGTTTGGTCAGTTGTCCCCCTGAGGTCTGTGTCTTAAAGGCTTGGTCCCCAGGCTCATGCTGTGAAAGGTTTGCTCTGACATGTGCTCCCTGCCGGTGCCATCTGGCACCCCCACCAGAAACCTAGGGTGACAGGACTGCCAGATCTTAGACTGGAAACTCCACAACCATGAATTAAACAAACCTTTTCTCTTTACAAGTTTATTGCCTCCAGTATTTTGTTTCAGAAACTGAAAGCTGACCAATACACCATTCTATTCTCATTTTCTGTTTTAGCATCATTCCAACCTAGATCTCAATATTTCGGGCTCTCCAACCAAAACACTTATGTTCCTCTATAAATAACCCCCATAGTTCCCTCCCTCTGTTCAGCTACTGAAACTACAGCTTTAAAATCCTCCCTAAAACCTCATTACCATTAGTAAATCTTTCCTGTTAACTTACTTTCAACTTTCAGATGCCAAGAGGTTTTCCCATATTTGAATTCCACAAGACCTTTACTTGAATAGTCATCCCTTAGTATCCATGGGGAATTGGTTTCAGGATCCCCGTGGATACCAAATCCAAGGATATTCATGTCCTTTTTATAACATGGCATTGTATTTGCATAGAACCTATGTGTGTCCTCTCATGTACTTTAAATCATTTCTAGATTACTTACTATAACCAATACAATGTAAATGCTATGTAGGAAGTTCTTATACTGTATTGTTTAGGGAATAATGACAGGAAAAAAGTCTGTATATGTTCAGTACAAATGTAATTGAAAAAATATTTCAATCCACTGTTGATTGAATTCACAGATGCATAAACCATGGATACAGAGAGCCAACTGTATAACTCTTAGGTATTTCTACTAATCTAGCTTGTGTCGTAGTTATTTATGTGAATGTCTTGTTTCTGTTACTAACCAAAAAGTTGTTGACAACAGGGTCCCCATCATATCTACATTTTTTAATTCACCCCCACCTAGAATAGAATCCTGTGTTGAGCATAAAGCACTCCAAGTTTATTGAAGGGAATCAGATACTACTGGATTGATTTACCACCCACCCTCTGTGAGCTCAGCAAAAACTAATTGGAGTAATAATATAAATAAGAATACTAATTATGCAGCTAATTTTTAAAATGTCGCTTCCATGTGAGAAATGTACAAAAATGAAATTTTGACGATATGAGCTCTCTGGTAGGTCTGATTGAATGAAAACTCAAGGATAACAATTGAATTATACTGTAAACAAGAGCATCGATTGTCTGGGAAGGCTCCTTGCATTTAGACTGTAAGAGCAAATCATCTAGATAGCCTGGCTGTGGTTTTCACTTGAGTGAAACAGTCAGATGCCCAGAGTCCAGAAGCAAATTCACAGCAAGATGGGAACAGAAAGACTGCAGAAACCGTCCTCCCAACTCACTTGATGAAATATTGGCTGATAAGATTTATAATACTGTGATGGGCTTAATGAATGTGGGAATTGACATCTTGGTTTGAGACAAAGATTCTACTTTAAGTTGTGAACTGGCAGAAGAATTACGAGTCATTACCCGAAATCATGGGCCATCAGCTTTGCACTTCTGTTGTATGAAGTCTTTTTTTAAAAACAATGACATTAGGGTAAGGATACAACCAGGGTTGGAGAGACATTTTAACTTCATCACATTTTATAAGGTCTTTTTTTTTTTGAGGTACCGGGGATTGAACCCAGGGGCATTCTTTTATTCTTTTATTTTGAAACAGTGTCTCACTAAGTTGCGGAGGGC
The DNA here is from genome assembly GCA_004027185.1 of Glis glis. Taxonomy (NCBI): domain Eukaryota; kingdom Metazoa; phylum Chordata; class Mammalia; order Rodentia; family Gliridae; genus Glis; species Glis glis. The sequence goes on along the minus strand of PVJS01006077.1, from coordinate 3,286 downwards.
CTCACTAAGTAGCTGAGGCTGACTGCGAACCCGGATCCTCCGGTCTCAGCCTCCCAAGTACTGGGATTACAAGCGTGTGCCACTATGCCCAGCAGTTCATCATATTTTAACTATCTTATTTTTATTTAATATACTTTACACATGCAGATAATCATAGGCTATCAGCAGATAACAGTATAGACATTCCATATAACCAGCATCCTAATTCAACATGATACTTTTGACATAACTGCTTTCAACTTGTATATTGAGATAAAACATTTCAGATGGAATGGGTGTCTCTCCCTCACCCTGTTCCTTCTTTCCCCTTCCAGAGATAATCATTATCCTGAAGTTGATATATTATCTTCCTGTATCCCTACTATTACTACGTAAGGTGAACCCCTGAGAAATGCACCACATTGTTTTGTGGGGCAGCCTGGTGTGCAGTCTGAGCTAGTTGGCCTGGATCCCCACTCCAACCCTATTACTTAATAGCTTTGCAGCCTGGACCTCAGTTCTCTCTCATTTATAAAATGGAAATAATAATTTCCTTTACAGTTTTTTATGATCATTAAATGAGTTAAAATACAGAATGGGCTTAATACTGTTCCTGGAACATAGAAAGAACAATGTAAGTATTTGGTCTGGTGAAGATGTTGACTACAATGATGATAATTTCAATTTACACACATGGCATCATGCAAAAATATCCTTCTACAACTTGCTTTTATGAGATTTATCTGTACAGCTCTAGGTAGATCTAGTTCCTTCATTAATTATTTCTTAGTACACTATTATCTGAATGTGCCACATTTTATCTTTGTTTCCCCCGCTGATTTCTTATGTTGTTTCTGATTTTTAAATATTGAAAAGCAAAACAAACCAACCCTTTAGTGGTTATCTCTGTGTCTTTATCCTTACACTTGAATACTATTTTGGCTGGGTATAGAATTCTTGGCTTTGAGTTATTTTCCTTCATAACTTTGAAGCTATTGCAATACTGTATTCATTCATCAGCAATATCAGTGTCTAATGTTAATCTGATTCTTGTACTTGGTAGATTTATGTTCCTTCTTGAAGCTCCTAGGATTGTCTATGAAATTTTGCTACAGAACATCTGGGTAGAGATTATATTGTAAAAAAATTTTTTTTACTCTATTCATCATACTATAACTTTCAGACTGGATAGCTAATGTTTTACTTCAAAACTGAGAAAAATTTCTTGATTATTTTCTGAAATATTAATTCTGTCTTGATCTCTTTATCCAGTTAATTTAGAAATCATATGATATGGTTTGGATCTGGAATGTCCTCAAAAGTTCATGTGTCGAAGGTTTGGTTCCCAATTCCCTAATGCAGTAATGCTCAGAGCTGGGGCTTTGGGGAAGCGATTGGATCATGAGGGCTCTGACCTCATTAGTATATTAATCCATTGGTAGGTGGGACATGAATGGAAGAAACAGGTCAGTTGAGGCATGTCCTTGGGGTCTATTATCTTGTCTCTGACCTCTTCTCTCTCTCTCTCTCTTTCTCTCTCTCTCTCTCTCTGTTTTTCTGTCTCTGTCTCTCTGCTTCCTGGCTGCCATGACCTGACCAGATTTCCTCTGCCATATCCTCCACCATGATGTTCTGCCTCACCTAAGGCCCAAAGCAGTGGATCCAGCCCACCATGGACTGAAAGCTCTAAAACCATGAGTCAGAATAAACTCTGTGTCCCCCTCTATGTTGTTCTTGTCAGCTGTATTGACCACAGGGATGGAAAGCTGACTAACAACATCATATGAAAAAGATTTTTGTTATTTCCAGATCTGTTATTTATCTCAATACTTGTTTCATATTTTACATCTCCTATTCTTCTGTTCTCAAGAATAAATTTCTATTCAAACTTGGAATTCACTACTATATGATTCAGTTATGTTCTTACAGCTTTCTTGAGTTTTATTTTCAATTCAGGCAAAATTTATAGAGTAAAATGTACAGCTGTTAAGTACAAATCCAAAGACTTTTGACAGGCATATACAATGTTCTAAACAACATCTCAGTCAAAATCTACATTTTGATCACTCCAGGAAGTTCCTTTCAATGTTTTACTGGTAACTCTCCTTGAAGAGGCAAACCCCTAATCTATGGTCCATTTTGAGTTTTGTATAGTGCAAGGTAACAAATTGAAGTTCTTGTGTGTGTGTAGTGGTGTGTATACGGATACCCAATTACAGCATCAGTTATTGAACCTCTTCAGATATTCTTCTTTGTGTTAAAAATATTGTTGCTCTAGGAATTATATTATGCATTCTTATCTACTTAATATTGCCTCACTTGACATAAAACATGAGAATCGTGCAAAGGTATAATTACATATATTTCTGCTCTATCTTTTATGAATCATCGTCATATATTTTACTTTTATATATGTTATAAAATCCCAAATAGCATGTTTTTATAGTTGATTTAAACCAAATTTCCCTTAAAGAATTTAAAAAATAAAACAGGCAGGCTTTTATGCTTATCCACATATTTACCATGACTGGTGGTATTCATTTCTTCCTGCATAACTGGATTTCCATCTGTTATTTCCATCTAACCTGAATAAATTCCCTTAGCATGTCTTGAAATGTAGGTCTACTGGTTATAAATTCTCTCTGCTTTCTTTGATCCTGCAATCAACTTACACCTTATTTATTGAAGGATATTTTCTCTGGTTGTGGGCTTCTAGAGTGACAGTGTTCTCTGGGTTATAGATGTCATTTCATTGTTTTCTACATTCATTGTTTTCTGTGTGCAGTATCTTGTCATCCTTGTCCTCGTTCCTTACTATAAAATATGTCTTTTTCCCCCCTGAATGCTTTAAAATTTTACCTTTTTTTGTGGTATTGCGGATTGAACCCAGGGGCATTCTGCCTGTGAGCTACACCCCCAGCCCTATTTTTTATTCTTTATTTTTGAAACAGGGTCTCACTAAGTTGCGGAGGGCCTCACTAAGTAGCTGAGGCTGACCGCGAACCTGGATCCTCTGGTCTCAGCCTACTATCAAAGGCATACTATCCAAAAGACCTACTATCAAAGGCATAAGTTAAATCAGTCCAAGAGAATGTTGCGGAAATCCTAATCTTATCCTTAGTAGTTTTATTGCCCAGAACCTAGGTCTTGGGCATATGTGCAGGTGTGTTTAATGACTATGTGTGGGCACATGTAAAATTTGGGCCACCTAGCCCAAAATAAGCTCACTTGGATTTTCTTCAGGGCACTTTTTTTTTTTTTTGCAGTACTGGTGATTAAACCCAGGGGCATTCTACCTCTGAGCTAC
>PVJS01006076.1:0-61443 GCA_004027185.1 Glis glis | reverse complement strand
GTAGAGAGAGAGAGAGAGAGAGAGAGAGAGAGAGAGAGACAGGGAGAGAGACAGGGAGAGAGAGAGCGAGAGAGAGCTGAGGCTGGCCGCGAACCCGGAACCTCCGGTCTCCGCCTCCCAAAGTACTGGGATTACAAGCGTGCGCCACCACGCCCGGCTCAAATCACACCATGAGAATAGCTGAAATTCAAGGAGAAAGGAAGTGGAATGTCTTTGGATGGCACGGAACTTGTGGGCACTTTGAACCCACCATGCCTGGACTCCGGCAGCAGGTCAGCTGCAACCCTCCCCAGACGAGCTGGCCAGCTGTGGCCCTCCCCAGATGAGCCACTCCCATTATTCTTCCCATGAGGTTATCCAGAACTTAACCCTGCCTGGACAGCTCAGTGTGTGACAACTGCCATCCGTTGAGTAAGGCCTCGAGGAAGTTATCATCCCTCCCCTCCTGGCCCTGGCATCAAGCTTCCTAAAGCAATGTTAACCTGGCTGTCATACCTGTTCTTTCATGTCTTTCTCTTTTTCTTCTAACTAACTCCCACTTGCTCTTCATGTCTCTGTTTAGGAGACACCTCGTCCAGGAAGCACTCCCTGCTTTAAGTCCATCCCTGTGGCTCAGTGTTCTCATTGCATCGTAATTCAACCCTCCCCATCCCACCAGGCCCATACCATCTCTGCATTCCTCCTCCTGAGCTTGCTGCTCGCTTATTTTCATCTCCAGAGCAATATGGTTTCATGGGGGATAAGTACTCTGCTATATTTCCTGCTATGCCCTCAGTTGGTGCTCGATAAATGAAATCTCCCTCTGACCATTTCCTCCCGTCCTGCTCTTAGAACCTGCACCATCAAGAACAGTAAAGATTAGGGGTTGTAAGAAGAAAGGCCAAAAGGAATCCAGTGGGGATGGCCTGAGAGCTGAGGAGGAAAGTGAAGACAAAGATGGCGGGCGCAGGGCAGCCTTGCTGGACCAAGGTCCTGGTGTCACTTGCCTGAAGTCAGGCATTTGCAGCTGTCCCAATGGCTCCCCCAGCTTGGAAAAGACTTAAAAAAAAACCCTAAATGTTTTATTCATGTCCAAGAACACCTATTCCTTGGCATGGCCCAGACTCTGACTGCTGGGGCGAGGGGCGCGCTGAGAAAGGCAGGTCTTTGGGCGCTCCTGAAAACTGTCCTTCCAAAGCAAACACACATGAGTTTATAAAGGCAGGTTCACAAAAACAAAGTCAGAGGGAAAGTAATGGAGCTAATAATGCCCCACTCTCTTATACTTTTCCAGAGGCATCTGGGGCCTGACACCGCCATCGGGTTGGGCGGCACACCTGGGTGATCACTAGCCTCCAAGCCGAGCTGGGGAGGCTGCCGTGGTCCCTCTGCTATGTCACCTCGCTGGCCTGTAACTGCAGGGCTGTGGAGGTGGCTGTTTCTTCATAACAAGCAGCACTTGGCTGGGCAGGAGGCCCCTTCTCCCCTCCAATCCCAGGCCCTGCACTCAGAGTCCAGTCTCCATCCTCCTGGGGGACAGGTTTCTAAGCAGCTTCTTAAAGGCCTTCCCTCTAGGCTCTGAACAAAACTGTTGCTTCTCTCTGTATCCCCCCTCCACCCCACCCCAAACGCGGCACCTGCAACCACCGCCCTGAGCACCAGCCCTTACCTCTTCTGTACAAAGCACAGCTGTGTGGTTCCTGCACCTCTTGATTCTGAGATCCCAGGGCAGGGACAAGGGTCTGAGCTCTCACTCTGGGAGCAGGAAGAGCCAACGTGGCTGCCTCCCTCAGCCTCCCGGGCGCAGCACCCACACACCAACATTTGTCACACGCAGGCGAACGCGCTATTCCCAACATGATACATTTCACCTCAGTCCTGCTGACTTGGGCTTACTAATTGCCCGGTGGCATTTTCTTTGTTGCGCTTCACCGTGATCATCGCACTTTTTGTTGAACTGACAGTAGAAATATTCCGCAGCCAACGACCCAAATACAGCCCCATGCATGGCTGCCCTCATCTTTCTTGATGGGGGCGTTGTTCAGGTGCCATTGTTCAGGTCCCTAACACGGATGCCCGCAGAGGGCTTCCCCGGGTTGCCATCATTCACCACTCCAGAGAGATGCCATCCACACTGTGCCTGGCGCCTGGTGCCCCGGAAGTGAGTGGGGAGGTGAGCTCCAGGGTGAGCTGGGCATCCCACACGGTGGCCCTGGGAAACTCCACTCTGAACCCAGGGGCTTGATGAGCAAGATGCAGGAGACTCCGTGAGGCTGTTCATTAAAAGCCACACAACTGGAGCGGGACTCGGGAGGAGCGTGCCCACGTGCTCGGCCCCATTCTAGGTTTGCTTTTTAGATTCTGTGCTGTCTGCCTCCTTCCCTGAGGTCCTTTGGTGACGGCATCTTTAATTGTAGCGGCTCAAGTATGGCCGTCAAATGATACCCAGGGAGACAGGGGCAGCCTGGATACCCCTGGGTGATCAGAATACGACCTGGGCTTGGTAAGGGTAAGAGGAGATCCTGTGGAAGATGGGTGTCTGCCCTGGGAGGCAGGGACAGAGAGAGTCACAGGGAGGTCTTCTAACTTGAATTTGCACGCCCCCTCCCAGCAATGAGGGGAGCGCTCTTATCAGCTGAAGAATTCAGCCAGCCCGGTCAGGGTCGCATACCGCACGGTGGCTGGGCCTGGCTCGGCTGTCTAGCCAAGAACAGGCTGGTCTTTGTTCCCGTGTGACTGGGGTGCTGCTTGGGGACGGAGATCCAGAGTGGGTACAATTATGGGATTTTTTAAGGTATAGAAATTGTATCTCCCATCTTGGACCACGGGGAAACGAATGGAAGGAAATATGATGTCAAAAGAGGGGCAAGTGGGTCGTTTTTATTGCTGGCAGCTCCTCTTCCCAAAAGTGACACTGTGAGCTCAAGTACCATCTTTGTTTCAGGATCCATCGCTGGGGTCAAAACAGTGCATTTAACTTTCAAACCAAGTTTACCTTCCCCTAATGTCTTAAACCGTAAGGACTCTTAATCCTAGAGTCTTGGAGCTTCAAGAATCTTTATAGATCATTTTTTAATCTACCCATTCATCCACCCACTTGTCCGTCCATCCATCCACCCATCCATCCATCCATCCACCCATCCACCCACCCATCCACCCATCCACCCATCCACCCATCCACCCACCTGTGCATCCATCCATTCACCCATCCATTCAGCCAGCCAGTCACCCACCCACTTATCTACCCAGCAAGCATTTATTGAGCATATACTGTGTGCCACACAGTGGTCAAAAAGAGTAACAAGGTCCCTGCTTTCATGGAGTCCACATGCTATTGGGAGAGATGGACAATAAATGAATAAACAAATAAAATAATTAAGACTTTGGTAAGTATCCAAAGGGAGAAAACCAAAGAGTTCTGAGAAATAAATGGGGATTCCTGGGATGATAGGGAAAGGCATTCCCAGGAGGTAACACTTAGCTAAAAGCTAAATGACCAGAAAGAACCAACTATATAAGGGGTGGGGGGGGGCAAAGAGCCTTCTAGGCAGAGAAAACATCAAATGTCCAGTGGATTTTCTGAGGTAGACACCAGCTTAGTGGGTGTGAGGGGCAGAAAGGAGGCCAGCAAGGCCGGAGCAGAGTGAAGTGTGCAAAAACCACTTGTTCTGATGAAAACTGGCTCAAAGTCTAACATAAAATAAATCAAAGCAAAGGGATTCAGATACAGTCAGTGTGGAACCTCTGATAGGACTGACATCTTCCCCATAATATTCAGCATTGCTTGATCTCCTTGATGATGCTAAATCACTGCCTCTATGGCCTCCAAGTTCATGGGCACCTCAGGCAGGCCTTGGGACCAGCAGGGCTTCCTTGGGGGCGGCATCTTCCCGAACAAAAGTCCTGCCTGTCTGCTGAGGGGTTGCCACTGCTGAGGGGTTGCTCTGCTTACCCCTCGCGCTGCTGCAGGCTCATCTCAGCCGGTCCTTGCCGAGCTGCGCACAGGATGGATTTCAGACCAGGAGGCTCCGAAGTACGTGTTCTCTCACGGCATAACAATGTCAAGCTTCATAACCCAAGAACTGGCTTGCTGGCTTCCTACTTTAAATTGCTCATAATTCGAAACATGCAAACATTTCCACTTTATCAAGCAGGGCTACTAAACATATTATTGCTGGAACCTGCATGTTTTATGGTCTCCATACAGCCAGCGAGCTGAGTTTTATTAAAATAGACTGTTAAGAGGCTCAACTCATTATGGAATCTTCCAGGCCCCAGAATGAAAGAGTTTTGTTTATTCTAAGGACAGGAAAAAAGGGGGGGCTGGGAAGAGGGCAAGGATGAGTGTGTGTGTGTGTGTGTGTGTGTGTGTGTGTGTGTGTGTACACGCTGGGGGGAGAAGTAGACGAAAAAGCAAGGACCACCAACAGTCTGGCCCCGGCTGCGCTGCCCTCCAGCCCACTTTGGTGTCAGCTGCTCTCCAAGGTCAGGCATTTGCTTGTGGGTCTGAAACTCTGCTACTTATGACAGAGCTGGGCCTGGCTCGAAGACAACTGGAATTTAGCAGAGAAGGATGATTCTTTACTTGGGTCGGGGAGAGACTCAGGGCCTCCACTAAGGACAAACACATCAAGGATGTTAAAAAAAGAGACCCAATTAACCAACACAAAGGTTTCTAAAAGGATGTTGATGGTGCAAACACAGGCCTAGCTGCGTCTGTCTTTTCCATGTCTTTCTGGGCTGGGGGAGGCAGCATTGAATGATATTAAAGATAAAACCATGAAACAAAACCATTCTGCATTCAGGGCATCTTCTTCGCTTGCTGGGGCAGAGACGCTGAGCTGCTCGTACCATGCTGCTCGCCGCCTGCTAGAGCTCATGCCAGGCTAGTCCCCAGAAAGACTAGCCCTCCCTGAGACTATCTGAGCTGATGGAGGGGGATCCAGCTGTCCTTGCCTCCCCAAATGAAGCTGCAGACCCCAAGTGAGACCAGCAGAAGAACTGTCCCAGCTGAGCCCAGTCGACTCACAGAAACACAGGTGACAATAAGTGGCTGTTGCTGCTTCAAGTCACTAAGGTGCAGGTTGGCTGAGTATGTAGCAGCTAATAACCAATACTCCCGGTTCCACTCCCTTCCCCCTCATGGGGGTTTTGGGGGAGAAAAGTAGTTCTAGAGCAGACAAAGTTGTCTTCCAGTCATCCTGATCATAATGGTGATGATAGCTATCATGAATTGAGCACCCAGAATTATTTCTAAATTTTTAAATGTTTTTAAATGCCACCTAAGGTAGATTCTATTATTGTTCCCACTTTACAGATGAGGAAACTGAGGCTCAGAGTCTGATTCTGGAGTCCATGTTTTAGACTCCTACAAGGCACTACTTCCACAGTCTGACTCTCACAGCCAGTCCTAATGCTTTCTCTCACTAGGGTTTGAAGGTGTCCCCCCAAAAGCATGTGTTGGAGATTTAATCCCTAATACAACAGCGTTGGGAGATGGAGCCTAGTGAGACGTTTGGGTCCCAAGGGCTCCACCCCCGAGAATGGATCAGGGCTGATTATCAAAAGGCCTGAGGCTGCCAGTTCCATCTCGTTGTCTTTCTCTCTTGGGTTCCCCTTCTTAGTCTTTTGCCTTCCCCCACGGGATGACGCAGCTCAAAGGCCCTCACCTGAGGCCACCACCATGCTCTTGGATTTCCCAGCCTGTAGAACTTTGAGCCAAATATGCTTTTGTTCATCACAAATCACATAGTCTCAGGCATTTTGTTATAGCTACACCACACAGACTAAGACAACCATAGAGCACTGCCGTCTATGCGAGGCCTTGCGCACAGGAAGTGCTCAGTGTTGGCTGACACAGATCACACCGGCAACTGCTCTGGAGCCACGTCCATCCCACATTTATTAAGTATAACTAGGTTGTGCCAGATTCTAGGACCGTCTCCAGAGCCCGAGCTGAGACCCTCCACCTCCCTCCCCTCCCCTGCAGAGGCATCAGCAGACCTTGTCCGTTCTCCTGTAATTACAGACAAGCTCCTTTAATCTCTGCAGACACGGTGCCTGGTGTCATGCCTGATCCTGCTCAAGCAACGAGTGTCTATGAAATGGGCTCATGAATGAATTAATATGAATAAGGGATGAGCAGATGGACAAATGGACCAATGGATGGATGGATGAATGGATGGATGGATGAATGAAAGGATGGATGGATGGATGGACAGATGGATGGATGGATGGATGGATGGATGGATGGATGGATGGACGGACGTATGTATAAACACACTGTATTCTGGTGCAGCTGTATTTTAAGCCTTTTCTGGAGTATTCCTCATCATGCTTTTAATTTTATACTAAGCACCATTCTCATCTCTCTGTGATTTTTTATTTGGCCTGGTTACAGGGCAAAGAGGATGGAGGAGCAAGATCTGGCCGTGGAGGAGGTCGGAAAGGTGTTAACAAGCTGTAAATGACCTTCCCTGGCCTATTCAGGCATAAGTAATGTCCCCAAATTGCCTACAGTCAAAACTGCCAATTGCAAGCTGATTGCGATGAATCAGGCTCCCCCTATACGCAATAATGTGATCAATTTCTCATTTCGCTGAATAAATAAGCTGGAAGATGGGGAAGTATCTCTGACCCACCGTTAACCTTCTGCCTCATTATTCATATCAGACCTATGACATACATGTAAGAAATCCCTGGTTCAATTTTAGCTAATTATTTGTTAGGATTGAAGGCTCCGTGAAGTGTTACTGATGGTACAAGCGCCCGGGGACCTCCAGGCAGAGGAAGGCAGACCGAGAAAGCCTTTGTCTGGGAGGAGGAAGGCTGTGGAGCAGCCTCCTTGCTTCCCCAGCTCAGGATGGCGCGTTCACAATCACGTACGGGTTGATTTGCCTCTGAGTGCGATGCCTGGTGTTTTATGACATTGCTGACTACTGTCAACTTTCATCTTTCTATTGTTCTCCGCGAAGATCACCCTCGCACACCAGTTCCTTCACTAGAAAAAATCCTGCGACAGTCTTTCCCCTTACCCTGCCCACCCAGTGTCCCCCTGGTGGAAACATGTAGGGACCAGACCTCTGGAAAACATTGCAAACGTTCACTTAATTGGTGGGCCGCCCCGGGGAGGTCTCTGGGGCAGCTTCAGGACGGTGTCCATGTGTCCTGGGTGGGACGGAGCCCTGGAGGGGATTTGGCAGGTGCTGCCAGCAGAGATGCGGGCCCTGTTGGCCTGGCCCAGGGAGTGAGGGCGGCTTCCCTGCGAGACAATACCGTGGTGGCCCCTCTGAGAGGGGCACGATGGGCTGAGCCTGGAGGCCCCACACCTGGCCGGGGGAGTTTGGATGCTAGGCTGTGACGGGCCAGCCTGATAAGTTCCAAGGAATCTCCCACAACTGGAGGAGCACAAACTAGCTTTTGGTGCAATCGTGCTTCCTTAGAGAACAAAGTCCCTTGTCACTGCCTCTGTGACAATCTAGTTTTCTCCATTAGAGAATTTCCCCTAAAGCACGCTCACCCTGGGATACTTATTTAAGAAGAACATACGTTCATTTCACTCCATGTATAATTTTTGAACGTCTGTCAGGCACTGGGCTAGACTTTGAAGGTGCAGTAATAGAAGAATAGTATTATCAGGTCGAGTGTCATCACCGTGGAGAATTCCACCTAGTGGGGAGAAAGAGAATACGTCAAGTGTCACTTGATGGGGTTAGCGGAAACTCATGGGGGTGTGGGGCACGCGGGGCACACGGGGTCAGGAGACTTGTGGGCAGTAACCCTAAAGGACGCAGCGCTGTGATTCAGGGGAAGAGGAGGAGAGTGTTATGAGGGGAAGGGAGTGACCCCTAGATGCAGCAGCATGCAAGACGTCTGGGAGGTGAGAGGGAGGCGGCGGGCTGGAGGACAGCCTGCCTGCTAGGAGGAAAAGAAGCAACTGCAGAGGTGAGTTAACCCTCGTGAAGGGCCTCGTCTGTCCGCTTCTGGTTGTGAATGTCACAGATCTGAGGATGTGGGCTCTATTAATAATCACTCTAGTTCTCAGAGTCTGAATCACAGACTTGAATCAGGACTGCCCCAGAAAAGCCAGGGTGTAGGGCTGCCATATTTAAAAGTCATACCGAAGAATTTAGATTTGGGAGATTTTATCCCAAGTTCTCTTGAAAGCAAGGGAAAGAAAGATCAGGTTTGCATTTTAGGAGGGCCTTGGGCTGCCTGCAGGTGAGGGCTTGGGAGCGGGCATGGCCCGGCTGGATGCAGAGAGGCAGGAAGCACCTACACCATTCAGGAGGTGGGCTGGGGCATAGAGCAGATGAGACCATCTCCATTTTATAGGCGTGAAGACTGAGGCCCCCAAGGAGTCATAGCACTTTTCCCATCACTAGTGATCATAGGGCAACTGGCTTCATCCAATCAGTAGGAAAGAAAGTTCTAGCACGATCCCAGTTTCACTGTTTTCCACCACACAAAACCCATTTTCCATTTGGGAGATGGGAGAAGGCACGGACCTAATGACCAGACTATAAAGTTTTTTTAAAGAGAGGGGAATCTGTCACTTTTAAAACAGAATGGTGGCCGGACGTGGTGGCGCACGCTTGTCATCCCAGTACTTGGGAGGCAGAGACCGGAGGATCCGGGTTCGCGGCCAGCCTCAGCTAATTAGTGAGGCCCTCTGCAACTTCGTGAGACCCCGTTTCAAAATAAAGTATAAAAAATAGGGCCGGGGGTGTAGCTCAGAGGTAGAACGCCCCTGGGTTCAATCCCCGGTACCGCAAAACAACAACAACAACAACAAAAACCAGAATCATTGCCCAGAGACCAAATCTTATATATCTAGATGAAGGAATGAAGAAATCTGTATTTCTACAACATGGTCCAGCCACAGACACCCAACACGCATGCTCAGCAGGGCTTTGTGCACATGCTTTTCCTCTGCCTGGAACATTTTCCACTCCCTTATTTCCTCCAGGTCTCTGCTCAAGCACAGCCTCCTTCAGGAGCCCTTCCCTGACTCCCCTGTCCAAACTAGCCTCACCCTAACTTCACCTACCATTGCGTTTTCCTACCCGATCTCAGGTGTTGTGTGGCTGTCGCTCTGTGATGTGTTCCTTCTCCCTTTGAATATGAACTTCCTGTGGACAGGGACTCTCCACCTCCATCTCTCCCAGGTATATGAAGTGAATAAATCAATGTGGATGAGCATATGAATTGACTAAATTAAATGGTCACTGCTCCCACAGAGGAGTCTCAGAGGGGAATCCCTGGGAAAGGTCTGTCACCTGAGATCAGTAGCTGGACTCTCGGCCACCCCTGGTGCTTCATTGAGCACCCCAGCGCCCTGGACCAGGGCTCCCTCCCTCCTCACTCCCCTTTTATCCCCAAGGCCAAGATGAGGCGGAGCACTGGGCCCGAGCCAGTAGAAGTCTGTTTGGAAGATGAATGACTGAAAGACCTGAATGAGCAGCTGCCTAAGTCTCCTCTGGGGTCAGGACAGGAGTGGACCTGGCTGGAGGAAATCATGGGACCGTGGGAGTAAATAGCACTATCGTTATCAGAGCTAGCATTTATTGATTATTTATTATGTGCCAGACACAATCCAATCATTTCACATTCATTTAATCTTCATAAACCCCATTAATTAATACTGTTATTATCTATATTTTACATATAAGCAAAAGGAGACCTGGAGAGGTTAAATAATGATCCCAAGATAATACACAGAGGGCAGAGAGCAGCTAGGATTGGAACCCAGGCCGCCAGCTTCCGGGGCTGGCTCTGAGCTGCCCGGGAGCAGGGAGTAGAGGAGGTCCTCAAACACTGGCTGGTGGGTAGGTCACTTTACAAGGAGGAGGAGAAGGACAAGGGTAGTAGGGAGGAAGGAGAAGTAGAAATTGTCACCCTGGAGAAATCTGTGTCTGATGGGGGACACACAGCCTGTTTGTTCGCGCATTGAGATTCTACTACCTGCCAGGCACTGTTGTAGCGGTTGAGGTTCCAGCAGAGAACTGTGCAAATGATAGGATTTCTGCCCTCCTGGAACCTCTCTCCTAGGGGAGAGAAAAACAATGCAGGGTGCAAACTTGGTGCCACCCAGCAGCTGAGAGCAAAGAGCAGCCAGGCTGAAGTTCCTCTGCAGGCATCAGCCGAGGGCTGAGGGAGAACCCTCTCTGGAGCCAGCCAAGTGAAGGCGCTGGAAAAGAGGAGGAGAGAACAGCAGCCCGGCCTCAAGGAATGGAATGCCCGAGAGGTGAGGCGGTGCGGTGGGAGGAGCAGGGTCTCTGCTTAAGAAAGGGGACAGTACCAAGCTCACTTGAGAAGGGAATCAGTTGCAAAGGTACCCCTTCCCAGCAGGAAGTGGGCTGAAACCACACCAAGTCCCCTTTGGGCCATCAGTGGCCTGATCAGGTCACCCCATAAACATGCCCCCATTATGTTTCTACTCCTTGGAATTAGCTTGGACTCTGGAGGGCCAAGGAAAATATTATCCGAGCCTGGCACAGCTCCAAAATGGGGACAATGTACGGTTGGGCTGTTGACCTCGAAGTCTAGCGGCTCAAGGGCCGCATGGCCATCTTCCATTCTCAAAACAGGGCAGGGTGGGAGAAGACCTCCTGGTCTAGTTGGGAGAACTGGCCTGGGCTATTTCTTCCTCCCATCTTTAAGGGTCTTTTCATAAAGTGGCCTTCACATGTGTTTCAAATGTGCCACAAACTGAATTTTCAAATTGTTCTGGCCTCTTCCGTTTCTTAGGATTCCTTCAAAAATCTATGACAAATATTCACCGATAGGCTAACATTGCTTCTGATCAGTTCTACCCCGAGAGGTCCTGGGTGAGACTGGGTCCCTCAGGGCTGAGCCCTGGCCAGGGCAAGAAGCAAACGACAATGATTTTCATGTAAAGGAAAATGACACCCCCATCTCCACCAGTCAGCCCCACTGTCTGCTCTGACCCAGAGCCAGGGATTGGTGACCAGTAGCTCAGTGGCTATTTTCCATGACAACTTTCTTGTCTGAGCTCATTCATCAATTTCTATGCAACTAAATCAGTTTGTGGAAAACTCACACGAGCTCCTGAATCTGAGGGCCAAGGGGGAACACTGAGATACAAGACAGACTTTTCCTGTAGTGGTAGAAAAATTCCCAGCTTCCCCTAGGCCTCCCTTCCGGTCTCCAGCCATAGCCTCACGTTTTCCATGACCTTATCAGTTTCTGATAGGCAGGGGCTAACCCAGCATCCTGCACAAACAAAGCCCAGCTGTCCCCCCCCCCCCGTACTCATGTGGAGACCCACGCAGGCTCAGAACTGGCCCTTGACGAAGAATGTCATCAAGATTGTTACTACTCTGGAATAGGGAGGAAGCTGAGCTGGACAGAAAGTCATCAGTGATAGAAGGCTTTCACCTCCAAAATGGAAAAGGAGGATGGAGCTTTGAAGAAATTCTATTGGTAGCTTTTGGACGTAGCTGGTAATTGTTAGGGCCATTCGCCAATTTGGCGAGTTCTGGTTTTCTCTCCCAGTGGACTCCAGGTAGGATTGTACTTCCTGGACTCTGTGTGGGAGAATAGGACCATGTGACTAGTGCTAACCAATGAGTTGCTAGAGGAAGTGACATACATCATTTCCTAGATAAGCATTTGACTGCTAATGGGGGATCTTCTAGGGCTATCTCTTTTCCTCCTGGGATTGTGACTGGAGACATGATGGTAGCAGCTCTATTTGGAAACCTGGGTGACTGGCAAATGCAGAGAACATGTAGCATGAACAAGAAATGAGCCTGTGTTGATTTGTGTTTCGGAACCTCGGTGCTGTTTGTTTCTGCCACATACTCTAGCCTATGCTGACTGAAACATGGGGTGGGACCATTTAGGCTTGATGAAAGACAGGAAACTCTGGTTTCAAACCTCTGGACCCTGCAGTGCTTTCTCCTCATCTCCTCTTAATAATATTAGTAGTAACATTATGACCTTGAACCACTTAGTTAAATTTCTGAGTCTTATTATTCTTATGTATAAAATGAAGATAATGAAACTTGTCTCTCAGCATTCTACGAAGAGTCAATGAGATAATGCATGTAGTGTCTTTCTTATTGTCTATGCTATACTTACTGTATTTCATTGATTCTAAAATGCCTGTTTGTGCACATTCAACACTTCTGACATTTACAATCAATGCCATCTTTCAATTAATTGGCCGGGTTTTTCTTTCTCAGCAGCATATAAAATAATGCTGTGTCTTACTTTCGAATGGTATCAGAGTCACTTAAATAATACAGTAGCTGGCACTCAGTAGATGGTAAAAATTATTCTTATCTTTTATGTTATCCCATGGAAATTTCTGGGTTTGTTTTACATCTAGAGAAATGATAATCATTGTATCTCAAAGGAGCAGATACAAATGCTTTCTGAGTATTTAGCACTCTGACAGGGGAGTGGGTGTAACCCTCCAGGGGTGCCACCTCCAGAAAGCCTGCCTGACCACAGACTCTTGGAGAACGTATGATATTTAGTTCCGGGAGAGTTCTTGAGGATGGCAGCACTTAAGGTGTGGTGGGAAATAGCATAGCTGGGTAGACACAGCAGTACCCAGCTGATGCCCAGTAAGAAAAGCAGAGCCACTGTGTGGAATTATTCAGTCAGACCCAGGTTAAAATACCAGGTTCATGGAACCTTAGTCGGTCTAATTCTCCTTTCTCAGATTTATCATCTATAATATGTGAGCATTAATAGGTTTCTTATAGGACTGCTTTAAGGACCACATGAAAAAATGTAGATGGAGTATATGGGGCTGTGCTGTCCAATATGGTAGCCACTGGCCACAGTAGCTATTAAGCACTTACAATGTGGCTGTTTCAGCTTGAGATGTGTTAGCCCAGTACTTGGGAAGCTGAGACTGGAGGATCTCAGTTTCAAGGCCAGCCTCAGCAACTTAGTGAGGCCCTCAGCACCTTGTGGAGACCCTGTTTCAAAAATTAAAAATAAAATAGGGCTAGGGTGTAGCTCAGAGTTAGAATCCCCTGGATTCAATCCCCAGTGTCCCCCCTCCAAAATTTTGATATGTGTTATAAGCGCATAATACACACCATCTTTTTATGAAAAAAGGAATGTAAAATGTTTCATTAATAATTTTACATTGATATTGAAATAATATTTTAGATACACTGGCTTAAGTAAAATATACTATTAAAATTAATTTCACCTGTTTCCTTTTACTATTCTTTATGTGGCTATCATAAAATTTTAAATGGCACTTACAACTCACATGATATTGGCCAAGAACAATGCTTGGCCCATAGTAGGTACTCAATAAATTTGTTGAGTTAGAGACAGGCAGGATGTCCAGGCTTACAGAAGAGAATATCCAGGTTTGTCCCAGGAAACCGCGCTAAGGAGAAAAAGAAAACATCTTAATGTGGGCGAAATTGCTGAACGATTTCCCTATGAAAGAGGAAATGCTTCCTGTTTGGGTGGAGACAAGGGACATACGTCTCTCTTCTGCCTCCTGTCACCGCACTCCCTCCCCCAGCCACGCTGCCGTTACGTTCCGCCGCAGGGATGATGTTCATTTGACACATTTGTCCTCCTCACTACAATGCGGTCTCCCTGAGAGCAGGCCCCACACCTCTTATGATCACTATTTTATCCTTGGCATCTCTCGCGCCGCGTGGCTCAAACTAAGTCTTTGACAAACATTTGTGCAAAGAATAAATGAATTCCTCTGGAGGGTCATAGGCATTTGGATTTTTACTGCTCCTTGTTTAGCCCCCCTCCCCCAGTTTTAATATGTGTGCTGTTTTATAGGAGCAAGAGTTTGAGCTTCCAGCTGTGTGAACTCAGGCAGGAATGAAACCTCTTAAGCCTCAGTAGTCTCGTCTAGTAAATGGGAATATTCCTACTCCTCTTAAAAGTCGCTTTACAGGGCTGTGTGAGGCCAGACAACAACAACAACAAAAGCAGTGAATGAAGAAGGTGAGAGATAGGAATGTGTTAACTCAGCTCGCCACAGCAAAGAGCCTCTTTGGAGCGATACAGGGTATAAACTCTGGTGCAGTCACTGTATGACGCGGTTGTGTGCACCCTCGCATGCCACGCAAACACCCTGATACACGGCTTGAAGAGAAAGGGTAGGCATTTCTGTTTATCCTTTTAGGAAAATCAGTGTGGGGCTCCAAAAGGATTTTGTAGATGAAAAGTCCCTAGAGGAATGTGATAATAGTCATTATAATAAAAACGACTGTTTTTATTGTAATTAATAGTCATTAATTTATGAGTACTTTATTTTTGGTATTTTTTAAAGAACAGAGTAGAAGTAAATCGGGAGATGCAGTTGTAGGAAGATAGATTTGTTGTGGTGGGAGACCACCTGGCCTGCATGGGAAGATTTGAATTTGAGTCTGGGTTTCATGTGAGCCTCAGTTTCCTCATCTGCAAAATGGGGGTGGGTTGGTCCCTGTTCTGCCCGTCTTGGAGAGTCACTTAAAAAAGAGCCACGGTGATGGAGGGAGAGCCCCTTTATGAACTGCAATACCCTTTACAAGTGCAAACGATTAATGATTATCACAGGAGCATCATCTGTCAGCAAAACAAGCTCCTTGTGAAGCTGTGTCAATCGACCAGAGGTGATTTGGAGCAAGACTGCCCCCCGAGAACCAGGTAACGTCTAGACCGCCAAGGCCTGGACAGGAGAGATTTCCAAACCATCTTGAGTCCACAGGGGCAGGGCTGGGTGGGAACCACTGCTGCCAGCCCCCGCTTGGGGTGCAGCCTGGGCCTCAGAAAGCCAGTCTCTGCTTGTTGGACTCCCACAACTCCATGTTCTAGACTAGGAACTGTACCCCGCAGATGTTGGCTCCCTCAGGGGTCCGGGCGTGTTTCGGTTTGAGAGAATGACGTGTTAAATCTGGAGCAGGGGTCTCTAAGAAGTGGCTGGCATGGATCTCTGGACAGCGAACAGTCCTTAGAAATAATATTTTGAGGAATTAAGTGTAAATGAATGGGAAACACATGGATTAAATGTCCATGAAATACATATGGATGTAAAAATGAAAGGCGCCCCGGCACTGTGTGCTGGGATTCATTTTACCTAGAACATAATAAAATAAAAACCTCTGAGGCAGAGGACACATCCCAGAAGGACTATTTTTTCTCCAGTCCCAAACAACTCCTCCAGTTCTTCCAAGGTGGGTTATGAGGAAGAAATGGAGTGAAGGGAGAGAAAAAGATGAGACATGCCTGTTAACTCCTTCCTGCCCTTCCCACAGGAGGAACACACGGGAAAGACCCTGCACGCTCTGGCTGCAGGACTGCTGGGCACCCAGCTCCTTAAAAAGGCCAGCAGCCGGTCCCTGGGCCCCGCTCAGCCCGAGAGCTGCAGAGCCGACTATGCGATGCATCAGAAGAAATGCAAGCTAAATAATGTTTAATTGACAGAGCAGATTGTTTACTTTCGAATAATTGCACTAAATTGCAGTGCTTAAAAAGTACTTAGGCTTTGTCATTTGGCTCTGCTGGCCTGCTCCAGTGGGGCTGGGGCCGGGCCTGGGGAGGCAGGAAGACCCTCAGCATGAACAGAGGGGGATCTCGTGCAGGGAAGCGCAGAGGGGCTGGGTGGCCGCAGGCCCCACCTCTCCTGGCCTTGCCTAGCCTCCTCAGTGAGGCTGCAGCTCAACTGTCACCTGCCCACTGGCTGCTCTTTGAGCCCAAGTGCTTTGTCCTCAGTGAACAGACCCCCCGCAACCCACAGGGGTGCTTCCTACCCACGCCTGTTGCCCACACAGGGGGTTAACTGTTCTGAAATCTGCTTTCAACAGAAGCAGTATTCCCATCAGGCTGGGGTGCAGGGGCAAGAAGCCTGGGCACCAACCCGGGGCCCTGGGCAACCTGGGCATGAACACAGGCGGGGCTGTGTTATGAAAACCCTGAACTGTTTCCTCCCCGGCTGGGACATGCTACTGCTGGAGCTCCTGAGTGCCCCTCCCTTCCTGCCTGCCCCAATCCCTGTTCTGGAACCCAAGATGCTGCTATATCCAGAAACAAGAGTCGACACCTGGCACTGGGGGGGCCCTTTAGCATCCTGCTCCAACAGGTGGGCAGGACCCATTTGGACCGGCTCATGCTCACGCGGTCAGTCGACTGCTCACCAACTGGCAGGTAGCTGCGAGTCACATGAAGTCAACAGGGTGGGGACATCTGATGGAAATAGATGGACTTCGCATTCTAGGACAGTCCTCATCAGACCCTTGGCCCACACCATCCATCCCCCCTACCCCAGCCGCCTCGCTCTCAGGCTCAGCTGTTTAACACATTTGGCACTAGAGGGAAAGATCTAAGCCTTATAATATGCTCCTCAAGGGCCTGTGAAAATATCTGAGAACTGAGAAAAATATTTTTGGCTCTAAAATACGAAAAGGAACCCACGAAATTAAAATTAATATAGGTTTAAATGTCTACAAGCCATAACATTACGTCAACTACTCAAGTGTAAGCCAACTCGATTTGTATATGGTTGTATAAAAATTATGTTTAATGTGGACTGAGTTTTCATTTATCTGCTGGGCTGGGGGGTGGAGCCTTCTACAGTCAGGGTCTCTGGGGTCAACAAAGGTGGTAAGTGGTCTCAAGCCCAGTATTAAGATGCAGTTTCACGGGGCACAGTGTCTCATGCTTGTAATCCCAGTACTTGGGAGGCTGAGACAGAAGGATCACAGGTTCAAGGCCAGCCTCAGCAACTTAGTGAGACCCTCGGCAATTTAGCAAAGCCCTGTTTTAAAATAAAAATAAAAAAAGGCTGGGGGTTTAGCTCAGAGGTAAAATGCCCCTGGGTTCAATCCCTGAGTACCAAAAAATAAATGTCAGTTCTGTACCCCAAGGCTTCTCCTGTGGCTGGCCAGGCCACACCCCTTCAGCTGCCTTCCTCCCTGGACCCATCTTTTCTTCCTAGTCCTCAGATTCTTTGTTCCCGGTGGTCCTCCTGGCCTGTTTGTGGTATTCCATATTTAACCGCGAGTGTTGGCCCAGGGCGGGCCTTGGCCCTCTGCTTCTCTACCCTACCCTCTCTCCCTCCCCGAGATCCTGTCTCAACAGTGTCAACTATCACCTCCCTGTGGCCGGCTTCCAGATCCATGTCCTGTCCCCAGCTCCAGCCTTCCACTGCGCCAGACCCGTCTCTCCAAGTGCCAGTTGAATGGTCCCTCTCAGGTATCCCGCACATGTCCACACCCAGCACGTCCCAAGCCACCTCACCTTCGCCCAAACGCCTTTCCTGTTTCCAACAGTACCCGACACATCTTCTCAGCCATCCTAGATCTCTGAGTCATCCCCGTCTCCTTCCCGTCCTTTCTGTCCTGCTCATTCTTCCTTCCTTTCCGTCTACAATGCAGAGGCAATCCCTCTCTTGCCTCTCCTCTCCAGGCCCACCTGCCTAGCCCAGGCCTGGGGAGCAGCTCTTCTCTCCACCCCAACTCTGACTGGCCAAGGAAGCTGCCTGGAGCAATGAGTGGACAATGATTTCCAGGCTGTGTTTGACCTCGAAGGGAAAGATGGCCAAGATCGATTAGTGATGTCTGCCGTGGATGAGGAATAGGGAGTGATGGCAAAATGTGTGCCATCCCTGTCTAAGCTTTTCAAGCTGGCATCTGACCTGGGGTGCTGCTGCCTGCCTGGCCTCCCAGTCTTCAGCCTATCCCTTCCTTCCCATCGTGCTCTATATCATTACGACATCAGTTGGGGTCGACACTTGCACCCCACAAGTTCCCTGAGCAGAAACATTTCTAACTCTTTATCTCCTGTGAGATCTAGCCCAGGTTCCTAGGATGGCATTTAGAGCCCATTTGGTTTGACCCCAGCTTCCCCTCCCCTTCACTTCCTCTTGTGCCCAGAGCCAGTGGCTTGCTCCAACTAACCTGACTAGTCCGCTCCCTGGCCGTGTCTTGCCCTCCCACCTCCACGCTATTGCCTGCAGCCTTCTACTAGCCTGGATCTTTCCACCCCACCCACCTCCATCTTCCACTTAGCATCAAGGCTAAACTCCATAATGGCCAACTTACTGAGTATGCACCCTACGACAAGTATGATTTTAAGTGATCTGCCCAAATTCACTCTTCTAATCCCTGTGACGGTGTTGTGAATGAACTATTATGGGCATTGCTGTTTTGCAGATGAGAAAACTGAGACACAGAGAGGTTAGATAACCAGGCTTAGGTCACACAGCTTATAAGGAGCAGAACTGGAGTGAGATCCCAGCAAGTCTGGCTCTAGCATCTGCACCTTGCTGGTCATGTCACTTTGCCCCTGAATTCTCACTTCTTCCAGGCAGCACTCCCGAGCCGCCAGCCCCTTTTCTGTAGCATTTATCTGTGCCACTTAGTTTTTACCAACATGGTCTTTGTTTCACTCTTATCCTCCTCTGCTGTATTGTCAGGTATCAGCAAGGACAGGAGCAAATCAACCTACCGGTCTATAGTGATGGTGGTAATGACTTAACCACTCACTCAGCAAGTCCTTCCTGTGCTATAAAGTATGAAGCTGCTTTATACACACATGATTTTATTAAACTTCATTCCAGGAGATAGGAGGGTATTATTATCACACATATATATGTGCATAACTGAGACCAGAAAAGTTATGCACATTGCCAAGGTCACACAGCAATGAGCCATTGTTTTCCTGCCACCTGACAATCTCCCTTTCCTGTGTTTATGTGGCAGGGGGGAAGGTGGGGGGAGCTTAGCAGTGGGAGTCTCCTTTCTGTCCCATGGCACCTGTGTGTCATGAGGGTGCAACCCCTGCATGGTAGACATGAGGGCACTGATGCCCAGAGCGGAAAAGAGGGTACCCACAGCCTCAGAGCAGACTGGCAGTCACTGCAAGGAGAGGGGACAGAAGTAAGGCAGAGTCTTGGCTCAGACTCTCCTTTTCTTTTTCCTTCTCCTTCCTCTGCAGTTCTTTCTTCATCCATCCTTTTCTTCCCCCTAATCTCACCGCTTCCGGTAAACTATGATTCCAGGTATCTCTGGGCATGCTCGCGGAGCCCTCTCCACAGGATAGACAGGCCTCCTGGCCACGAGGAGCCGGGAGATGGTGGCGGAAGGTTCTCGGTGTGGACGCCTGCAGGGGCACCTGGCGTGCTCCAGGTATTCCCTGGAGAAGGGGTATCTCCAAATAGAGTCCCTCGTCGATGCCATTTCCAGGTGGGAGGTGCTATGTGTGTTTGGGAAGAAACACAAAGGACACAAGGCAACTCCACTCACGAAATGAGCTTGTAGCCCCTTCTGACCTGACAGCGTTTGTATTACCTGAGTTCCTCCTAAAATCCTAAGTGACTGCAATTGCCAGGTTCTAAATTTGGGCATTTGTGGGCGCCCATTGGCAGAGAGAAGAAAGGCTCTCTGTGGTACTGTGGTTTGCCTTGAAACCCAGTCAAGCCCCAAATTCTAAACACAAAGCAGCTGCTTCCCTAGAATCTGAGACGGGATGGTTCATATCGATGGCTCTTCCCCCCACTCCCCCTGCCACCCCTTCTCCTTTTTCCTCTCTTTTTTCATTACTAAAGTGCCAAAAAAGCTCAGAGTGAATGAAAATCGGGATGGGTGCAAATTCAAGCCTGCACTATCTGCCATAGACAATCGGGGATTCGGGGCGGGCCCGTGGATGAGCCGGCCGGGCCGACCTGCCCCAGCGCCACTGTTTACAGAAGAAAGGAAAAAATAGAAATCGATCTATGGCGTTGGTACAGGGGCTGGGTCAGGCGGGGCAAAGGATTCAGTTGCCACTCTTTCAGCCACGCGAAATGCCAGCTGATCTCTATCGGGCCCAAACTGGGGTATCTTTAGGGTAAATCTCGTGTTCCACACTCGGAGCCAGGTCTCTACTTTCCGATGGCCGGGGAAGAGCGGTCCACCACCGAATCCACCCGGATCGGATGACGTCCCAGACACCCCCCTTCCCGGCGTGGGTCCTTGGCCCTCTCTGGAGGAAGGGACTGTCCCCACCCAGACTTGGCCCCAACTGTCTCCAGAAAGCCGTGTCACAGTCCAGACGACAAAATTCCACGAAGCTTGGCCTTCTCCTTTGACGTGCTTGGTTCTTGAACTTATTAAAAATCACTAGTAGGGACCATGTTCAGATAGCAACAATCCGGTACCTAGAGAGAGAAGGTACATTTGGTGAGCACCTGTTCTCCAGGCTCTGTGGTTGAGGCCCTTTATTCTCACCCCGTAGGGCGATGGGCATGCTGCTTCCCATTTTACAGATGAGAAGGCTGAGCCACAGCGAGGGTCAATAAGCGAGTAAACTAGAAGCTAAACAAAGTCCACCAGACTCCAAAGTCTATTTCATTTGCCCACAGCCAACCACCTCCCACCAGTACCAGTATATGAATCTACATTTTATTTCTGGATGTCTAAATTCACCTTGAGCCTTGGGTCTCCATCGGGACAGCGAGACTATGGAACAAAGGCAGTTGTGGCGTTTTCTTTCCCTGCTCTGACGTTTCTGAAATCCTGTGTCCGTGGACACATTCGGCGGCTTTCAGGCAATAAATCAAGTTGTTTGAAAATTAAAAATAAGCAGGGGAAGGAGGGACTCACCGTGGCTGGGGCCTTTAAGCCATGGTCTATAAAAATAAAGACTGGCTTGAGAGGCTTACTGTTGGCGAGGGAGGTGCCCGGCCCTGCTCCGCTCTTATCCCAGGTCCGGGGGCAAGGCTTGGGTACATGGCCGGGCGGATGGCGCCCACGCTGCTGCGTGTTGGGCCCCTGGCTCCAGGTGCGCCCTCATTGGGAGACGGGTCAGGGTGAAACGGGACTTCCTGTGGGATGGCGGGAGGGGCCTGAGGGCCACGTGGGGGGTGGCAGACCGGGTAGCGGGCGGACTTGGCAGGCCCCGTGGTGTTTTCTTTGCACAGTTTTCCAATCCTTCCCCCCCGTCTATGACCCTTACCTTCCCTCTGCTACCCCCCTCTTCCCGCTCTCTACGAGTGTGGCGGGAACCTGGCCAATGCCTGGGAGAAAATGAAGACATTTCTCAAATGGCATGCTCCAGTGGCTGAGCCTGGCAGGCAGAGCCTGCGGGGAAGCCGAGCTGATTCCCTGTCCATCCCTAAATATCCTAAGTATGTTCCCTCCTTGGCCGCAAAACCACAGCAATGTCTCCCTGCCCTCCCCTCCTCCCTCGGACCCAGGGTCTGCGAGGAGATCAGCCCACCGCAAGGTCCCAGAGGCGCCACCGCTGCCAAGGGAGGGGCCGCGGCCAGCCTGGCGCTTGGCGGGCCTCCGGGCTGGCGCTGGCCATCCGCAGCGTGTCCTGCCCGCCTTCTGGCCGCCATGGCCCCAGCTGCTTTCCAGGGGTGAGCGTGTCCGTGTCATGGGGAGGGCCTTCCAGCCTCCTCGTCGTTCCTCTGAGACACGGGCCTCCCACTTCCCGCTATTCTCTGTTCAGAACCCCAGGCACTGTTGGGCACAGAGCTAACCTACTGGGCACTGGCACCCAGGTCCAGACCTATTTTGGACACTGACTATTCGTGTCATCCCTTGGAAAGCCACTTCCTTCTCTAGGCCTCTGTTGTCCCAAGAAAACTTTGGGGGGAGATGAGTGGTTTGGACCTTTCTCTTAGGAGTTTGGTAGAAAAGACACAGGCAAGGAAGACAGCCAAAAGAGGGGTGCCGGACCCCCATGCTTCCCCATTTCCCTCATCTGCTCAAAGGCATTCTTTGCCTACAATGAGTGATCCATTCGAGACCACCACTGATGTCACAGGCTCCTGTCCATGTGGCCCCCGGTGTGACTGGGAGCAGGGTTTACACCCGCAGGAATGATCAGGAACTGGATCTGATGAGGAAAGTCAGCTGGAAGGAGACGGATCTTAGGCTCAGTTCACCCCTATCCTTCCATTTCCGGCTCTGCCAGTGTCTTGGGGTCAGAAAGGTCTAAGTTCTAAGTTCTCTCCTTTGGGTTGGACTCTCCTGCTCTTCCGTCTCAGGAGAACCCTCTAGATACCAGTATCCCAGGGTTCTTTTGTCTCCATGCTTGGCTTGCTCAGCTCTAGTGGGCTCGACCTCCTCATGGCTTCCAACCCCACCTTGACTTGAGGCCCTAAACCTGCATCTTCAGCCCAGTACACTTGCAATATCTAGACCTTCTGTCTACCGCCCGGCAGCTTCCCCAGTGCCCTCCTCAACCTCTCACTCAGCACCGTAGACCAGTCATCATCTTGCTCCATGTCAGTGCTTCCTCTAATGTCTGGTTTTGGCTCTAGGCACCACCAAATCCTAGGGTCGGCAGTGCTCAAATCTTGGTCTTGGACATGTCTCGACCCTCCCCACCCTCCTGCCTGGCGCAAAGTCTGCATCTCTGCTGTATAGCTTCCTTCTTTCCCTTCCTGTCAATTTATACCTCTTTGTCTAGTTCATGACCCAAGCCATTGCCAGCACCCGGAAGTAGTCACCGTTGAGCTCTTCCTCACTTTCTTTGAGGAAACTTTTTGTTTCTGTTAAACTGTGTTCTGGCTTCATTTCCCAGATCAGATACCATTTTGATTTTCCTGCTTCTAGGTTAATGGAACCCAGGTGCAGCTGATATACTCTTCTAGAACCTTGCCACTCCTCATCAAAATATGAAACTTTATGTCCCCTCTTCTTGAACCATCAGAGGAGAAATTACCTCATGACTGCCTCAATAGATGCAGCACAGAAGCGACATTAGATGACTTCCGAGGCTAAGTCGTAAAAGTCAATACCATTTCCACCTGGCATTCTCTCTTGGGACATGTGTCTTTGGAGTCTGGAACCACCATGAAAGAGGACCAGCTACATGAAAGCCACCATATTGGAGAAACCACATGAAGAGAGAGAGAGACAGACAGACAGACAGATGCATTTGAGCGCTGAGGAGTTCTCACTGTTCCACGCCTTGTCTGTTTGAGCCTTCCCAGCCCAGGAGCCAGCCGCCCTTGTGTGACTGGGGACCTTCAGATGACTCCAGCCCCACTGCCGTGTGGTGGCAACTGCTACAGAGACGCAAGTGAGGACCACTTAGCTGAATCCAGTCAGTCCCCCAGATCGTGAGAGAATAATGAACAGTCGTTGCTGTTCAAGCCACTACTCTTAGGCTGGCTCATCCGACAGAAGTAGGTTACTGGGACATCAAGCCAGAAAGCCCTGGTTTCACAGCCTAGCTCCAAGACAAGCTGCCTCGGCCAGGCTGTTTACCTTCTGAGCGCCTGAGTTTCTCATCTACAAAATGGGAGCCATAATACCTGCTCAGCAGGCTTGCTGAGGAGCTCCCAGACAATATGGAAAATTTCTAATACCAGATCTCCGACTCTACTGGTTCCTGAGGAATGGCAGCCAGTGGTATGGACGCCTCTAACTCTCTCCTCTGAGGTGCCCCCAGTGCCAGGTTCGGGTAAGCCAAGTTCTACCCTGCGCAAACCCCTGTACCTTGACGATGGTGTTCCTGCCTTTCCAGCTACAAGAAAAAGATCTCAACTCAGAACTGGGTCTGTCTGTCTGACACTTTCCGTACCTTTCTTGTCTTGTGGCTCTTCCGTGTCACCCTCAGACTCTCCTTGTGAGAACTGTGGACTTGTTGGGGGTGGGGCCATGGGCCATGGGTAGGCTCCCGGGCGTCCTACACTCCTTCGGACATTTCCATACTCAGACACAAAGGACTGCAATAACTATTTCTTGACCAACAGGGCATATCTCTTTAGCAGATCCCACTCACTTCCAATCTCAAGTCCTTACGTGTGGGAGTCTTAGCTATTTCCTGGTGCCCTCCCAGCCCTCTCAGCCCTCCCTGCAGCTGGCTCTTGCTATACCCCCACCTAGCCTTCATGATTTATCTCACACAAAACCACAAGCCACCCTGATCAACACCAGTCAGCACCTGCCTCCTCGCACAAGCGGAATGTGTATGACAAGAGAGACCCACAAATGTCTCCTGAAGTGTGACGGACACACAGGTGAGTTTGGGGCTGCACCAGGCAGGCACAGGAAAGCTGTCATCTCAGCACCGGGCCGAGTTGCCCAGAGAGTGAAGGGAGCTCGGCCAAGAAGATGCAACTCAGAGGACAAAAGGGCTTGAGGTCTGTGGGCCCCTGAGGCTCCTCCACATGCATCATCCTCCAATTAGGGGGACAAGAAGGGAATGTCACCCACAAACATCATCACCTTGCTACACCAAGGATAGACATAGTTCCTCTTCTCCCTACCAAGTTTGCTTCATTCATTCATTCATTCATTCATCCATTTATTAATTCAGCCAACATTTGCCCCATGCCCTCTATGTATTAAGTATGTGTTGGGACAAAATGAGGACCAAGTTACAGACCCTGCCTTCAAAGGGCTCTTCTGCACTGCATGTGTGGGTGTGCGAGTGGGGTGCAGATGTTAAAGCAAGTGTTGGATTTGGTGTAGAACATGCTGACACACCTTGGGGTTTGGGAAAGCTTGCGGAGGAGGTGGCATCTACGCTGAGTGCACACGGTGCAGGATGCAGACGAGAAGATTCAAAGGGGCGGGGCTAGCAGGCATCTGAGGGGAGGAGCGGCCGCTGGAGGAGACGAGGCCCCACGGAGTCCTCGGCTGTGAGGACCTGTCTGCTTTTGACCCTTTTCTCACATTGTGAGAGTCTGCCAGGAGACACGGCACTGAGGTTGCTGGAAGAAGCAAGCGATCCCCACTCCCACCTGCAGTCCTCCTGCCCCCTTAGGGGGACTCAGTCAACAGCCACCCTTCAAGGCTGCACCGCCTGCCAGGGTTGAGGCGCTCTGAGCCAGAGGAGTGAGC
Organism: Glis glis; assembly: GCA_004027185.1. NCBI lineage: Eukaryota > Metazoa > Chordata > Mammalia > Rodentia > Gliridae > Glis > Glis glis. Next base: position 36,682 of record PVJS01006076.1, on the reverse strand, counting down.
AGTGTGGAAGAAGAAATGACCTTCTAGCAGGACCATCTTGTGCCCCATATCCAAAGCTTAGCAACCAGAAATGAGAGGGAGATGAATACAGGGCTCAGGTGGTCACTGAGGACTTGAGGTCTGCGTCCACCTGCTACGTGACTCTGGATGCCTGCAGACTCAGGGATGCTCTACCCCTGGCTTCACAGCGGGGCCTCTTGGCCAGGCTGGTGGCACTTGTTCCAGGGACAAGAGCCTCCCCTCTACTAATCAGATTCCAAGGAGAGATGGGGGCTCAACTGACGGCCACTCGCTTGATCATAAAGTGCAGTTGGGGTCCTGCCCTGGAGAGGTGTTTGTCCAAGAGATCAAACATGAGCATTTACGCACACGTGTGTGTGTGTGTGTGTGTGTGCGTGTGTGTTGCATCTAAGTGTGTCCCACACATTGCGGGTGATGTGTGCACACTATTTATGCATGTATATGTGCACCTATGGATGTGATTACCAAGTTGTGTGTGTTTACTTTTTGTATACAAACAAGCATAGGCTATGTGTGGTGCATGCGTGGTGTGCATCTGTATGTTCCTGGGAGTCGCTGCTCTCCGGAGTTAGCTTGTGCTGTGTAACAAGTCATCCTGAAACTCAGTAGCCTAGAGCAACACACATTTATAATTTCTCATAATTCCGTGGGCTAGCTGTGGGTTCTTCTGGGGCAGGTCAGCTCAGCTGAACTCTGCTGAGCCAGTCATGCGTCTATGGCCCTTGGTGGCTCTGTGTGACTCGCTCACATGTCAAGGAATGACTTGTCTATGTGGTCTCCCCTCCAACGAGCTAGCCAGGGTTTATTACTGTGGTGGCACAAGAAGAGCGAGTGTCAGTGTATGGTCATTTCTGATTTCTTTTTTTTTTTTTTTGCAGTACCAGGGATTGAACCCAGGGGTGTTCTACCTCCGGGCTACACCCCTGGCCCTATTTTTTATACTTTATTGTGAAACCAGGTCTCACGAAGTTGCGGAGGGCCTCACTAGGTAGAGAGAGATAGAGAGAGAGAGAGAGAGAGAGAGCTGAGGCTGGCCGCGAACCCGGATCCTCCGGTCTCCGCCTCCCAAAGTACTGGGATTACAAGCGTGCGCCACCACGCCCGGCTCATTTCTGATTTCTGTTTGTATTACATTTGCTACTACTGTCCCTCTGGCCAAATCAAGTCACATGTTTAAGCGCCAAGTCAGCAGTGATGGTAGGTGGGGAGATATTACCAAGGACGTAGATACAGGGAGGGGACTTATTATTCCTATTTTTGAAAAAAAATTTACCAAGAATGATGTGTGCGCACCTTTGTACCCTATATGCACACGCATACCTGTTTGTGTACATGCATGTGTGTGAGTGTAGAAATATGTGTGGTTGTCCCAAAGAATAGCTGTTGGAAGCCATGTGACCATACATGGTGTGCCCTTGTATGTGCATGCACATGTGTGCACGTGGAGGTACCTGGGTGCGTCTTCATGTGTATGGTGTGCACATAGCATGCATGCATGATTGCTCAAGAGAAAGGTAGCAGAAGCATGCATGTGAGCATGCCTGCGTGCCTCTCTGTACATGCATGTGCATTCCTCATGTGTATGATGTGTGCATGGTGTGCATATGTGATTGACTGACTGAGCAGGTGCACAGTCTGTGTGTGTATGTGCACACACACGCCCACATACCTGAGTGTGCAGGCATGTGTAGGTGTCTTAGTCCATTTTGTGATGCTGTAACAGAATACTTGAGACCAGGTAATTTATAATGAACAGGAACAGCCGGGAGTGGTGGTGCACGCTTGTAATCCCAATACTTTGGGAGGCAGAGACCAGAGGATCCGGGTTCGCGGCCAGCCTCAGCTCTCTCTGTCTCTCTCTCCCTTTCTCTATCTCTCTCTACTTAGTGAGGCCCTCTGCAACTTCGTGAGACCCGGTTTCAAAATAAAGTATAAAAAATAGGGTCGGGGGTGTAGTGCGGAGGTAGAACGCCCCTGGGTTCAATCCCCGGTACCGCAAAAAAAAATAATAATGAACAGGAACATATTTAGCTCATGTTTCTGGAGACCGGAAGTCCAAGGCTGAGGAGCCACACATGGTGAGGCCTTCTGGTTACACCATAACGTGAGCCAAGGAGAAAGCAAGAGAGGGAATTCTTTTATAGCGAGCCCACCCTAGCGATTTCAAACCATCCCATCCCTGGTGGAAACCACTTTTCTCCCCCCCTCGCCTCTCACACACGCCGTTTCCAGGACCCCAGCCACATTACGCAATATACACTCACACATGTCAGTGGAAACCAATGGAAGTCCCCCAAATGAGACAAGGACATGAGCAGCTATGTTGTCATGAGTGGTACACCATATTTCACCAATTCTATGATAGCTTTTTTTTTTTTCCATTTTAACATTCTGATGTTGGACCCCATGTCACAAACAGTGGCGTCTCCAGCCATCAGCCAGGTGGCCGTCATGGTACAGTGTCTTTGCTTGGACGAGCCGGGACATCGCTCTCCCTGTTGCTGTCACTTCATCGCAGTTCTCTGCACCATCGTACTACCCATGCCATGGACAATTACTATTTTACACATCTTCCTGAAGATTTGACGATGATTCAGCAATGGAAAAAAAAGCTACTGTGTGTGCAGAGGCAGGGACAGAGCAGCAGGCGCGCAGGCAGGGTGGCAAGGCAGACACGCTCACAAAGCCTCAACCAGTGCAAGGTGAGCAGTGAGACAGGAAGGTGTTCATTCCCAAGGAGATGTCGTGGTTTAGTTTACATTACTGCGATTCATCCTAAAGGATTGTCCATTAGTCCCCAACCATGAGCCGAAGGCAGGAGAAACCGACAAATACCTGGGAATATATTAAATAAATTTCAATGCAACAAGAGCGTGGTCTTAACAATAGCTGTCTCACACTATTGTTAAGATACTATGCCAGAATTTAATAGATATTTTTCTTGTAGTGGTATATATCACAATGGCATGTCCTGAAATTGATAGGATCTTAGATTTAATATAATGCAGTACATGCTGAGCACGTCATATGTCATATCTCATTTAATTCTGTCTAGCCCCTAGGATGTGGGCATTACTATTATCCCCTTTTTACAGATGTTAAAACTGAGGCTGAGAGGCTGATGACTTCCCTAAAGTCACGCAGCTAGTAAGCAGGAGTGCCTGTTGATCTAACCTCAAAGCCCAAGCTGTGAGCCTTTCTGCACACAGCCACTAGGGACAAAGCACTCAAGACCTAGTACCCTCTTGAAGGTCCTACCTCTCAAACTTGTTGCACTGGGGATTAAGATTCCAAGACATGGACTTTGGAGGACTCACTGAAACCATAGCATGAATGGGTATGTGCACGGGGTAGGGGTAGGAATGCCCAAGGTGGGAGGTACAGAAGCCGGTGGCCCAAAGACCCTGGTGGTGGAGCTGCTCATCACTCCCCCCACCTCCGCACACACAGAGGTTGGCTGGCCTGTGCTCTGTGCCCCAGCCTGGTTACAGGGAGCTCAGGGAGCCTCATGGGTCATGTCCACTCTAGTCAGCTTCTGCAGGGCCCCACAAGCCCAGAGTGCATCCTGGACTAAGAAGATTTACTCAGTCCCCCCCCCCCCGCTCTGTGCTTACCTCTTCTAAATAAACTGTCTCCTGGTGAGTGAACCAAGCTATTTGCACGATGGCATTGTTGCTCCTCAAATGTCAGTGATTTGGAGACTACTGTGCTGTTTTTGGTATATCTAACTGTCCTCTACTCCTGCTTACTCAATTGCTTTCATTTCTAAACCAGTCTACTTTTGCATATTTGTATCCCTCAGGATATGTCTAGTTGTGTTGCAGTAACAAGCAACTCCACAAATTTTAGTGGCTTATAATAACATAGGATTCCAGTCCAAGATGAATGACCTGTCAACCAAGGAAAAAGTCCTGTGGAGGAGGTAAAGAGTGGACCAAAGAATAGCACTTAAGCCCAAAGAAAAAAGGAAAACCTTCCTGGAAAGATAATGCAGTCTCCTCTTAAAACCACTGTTGTCTCGTCAGTCTAGTGAGGAATATGTTATTTCTCCCCTGCCTGCTTTAAACAGCCCCATCAAGAATCCAACGAGATTGTGCAGTCACTTGCAAACATTGCTTCTTAGCTGTTGGAGACGACCCTGTCAGGGTTCTGCCCATACCCTTGGGCTTTACTATTTCTTCATACCCTGACCAGCTCCCAGCTGCTAGTATCTGCATGGTTTTGTTTGAAAGCTTTCTCAAAATCTTGGGAAAGCCGCTTTAGCAATGCACGGGGCAGGCTGCAGGCTCCAGGGAGTTAGCGCTCTGGGCGTCACCCCCAGCAGTGAAGGGTGGGACTTGGAGGACATTTCCCAGCTCCCGCATCTAAGGCAGCGCTTTGCTTCATCTTCTGGAGTTCCCAGGGGGATTAAGCTCCTGCTGTTCGCTATGGTAACTAGCTAAGCAACCTGAACCTGCTGCCCTTCCACCTCACTCCCTAGGTGAACCATTCACAGGCACCCTTGTCTCAGGCTTAGCTTCTGAGGAAACCCAAACTAAGGGAGCTCAGAAAGTCCTGTCCGTGGGATGGACAGAAGGGCCATGGCTCTCTGTAACCTGCACGCACCATGCCCCAACGTGGATTCCTTCTACGCGCTTTGCAAGTGAAGATTTGTTAGGCATTAGCACCAAAGTCCGCTGCAAATTGAATCTGGAGTAGCTGGAGGGGGACTGCAGGAGCAGGGAGGAGGCTCACCCCCTAGAAGGCCTGACCTGAAGGCCCTTATAGCCCCACCCAACCCCAGCCTCATGGATAAGGACTTTGAGGTGCCCAGCCAGCGCCTGCTCATCTCCACTCCCCAGTCCCGCACCACCGCCGCCCAGAGGCCTCCCTGGCTTGCCCGGCCACAAACACCTGCGCTTCTCCTGTCCACTCTTAGCACCCACATGGCGTGCGTCTGCCAGATTGCCAGCTCCATGCCTGCAAGCGGGGTCTGCTGTCTCTCCCCACCCCATGCCCGGCCACAGCAGGCACAGCAGGCACTGCAAAGGCAAGGGTGCGGGCCAGGCCCAGGCGGCCCCAGGAGACAGGGCCTGGGGTTGCGTGTGTGGGGACAGGGGCAGGGGAGAGAAAACAAGATCCTCTTTTGATTGAGCCAATGAAGTCACTGGTGAGAGAGTGAACCCAAGGAGCTATAAATAGCCTTGGAAATCATGCATATTACATTAGGGGTGTTGGTGACAGCTTAAGTATATTTCCATAAGGTTCCATTATATTTACGTATTAGTTAATGGATACTTAAAATATTATGTTACCGTAATGCTCATGTTTTATTAGCAAACTATCACATCAAATGGACTTGCTAAGTGTGATGGAAAATTGGCTCTGCAGCTAGATTTATGTATTTTCACACTGAATTTTTGATTTCTAGCTCCCCACCCACCCATCGCTGGTGAGGAGGTGGCTTTCCTCAGAATACGTGTGACTTCTGCCTTCCACCTGGCCGGGGAAGCTTGGGGGCACAGAAGGACCCCAACTCCTCATTGCAGGACATGGGATTTAGCTTAGAGACTTTTTAAAAAATTAATTCAAGCTCAGTTTTTAATCTGCTGTGTGATATTGAGTATGTTACTTGCCCTCAGTTACCCTCTCTATTAAATGAAGAGTTGGACTTGAAGGTTTCTGTATTTAAAATAGGATTCTCCAGAGAAACAAATAACCAGTATGATGTGTGTGTGTGTGTGTGTGTGTGTGTGTGTGTGTGTGTGTGTTTGCGCGTGCGCACGCATGTACACGCGTGCATGCGTGCGTGCGTGAAGAGAGAGATATTTTAGGAAATTGGCTCATGAAACTGGGGGTGCTGGCAAGTCAGAAATCTGCAGGGCACCCTATGGCTTGGAGGCCCAGGAGAAGGTCTCAAGTCTGGAGCCCATCGAGAGGCAGAATCCCTCTTCTTCAAGGAACCTCATCTCTTCTCTTAAGTCCTTTGATTGATTGGATAAAGCCCACCCACATTATGGAAAGTAATCAGCTTCACTCAAAGTCTATTGACTTAAATGTTAGTTGCATCTTTAAAAATACCTTCTTGGCAATATCTAGACTGGAGTTTAATCAAAAACTGGCTATTTTGGCCTGGCCAAATCGATCCATAAAACTATTCATCGGGGTCTTTAAGGTTCTTAGGGTTCTGTGGGTCACATTCTGAATTATCTGAAATGAACATCAAACTCTGTTGTCCCCGGGTGAGAAGCCGGCTGGAGGCACCCCAGGACTCCCCCTGGTGTGGCAGAGCAGAGCTGAGCAGTCTTGCCCTGCGTGGTCTTCAGCGTCTCTGTTCCTAGAGGAACCAGCCCCGAGTGCTCCCAAGCTTGGCTTCTTACTGCCAAAGCAGCCCCCGAGGCCTGTTCAAATGCTATGGCTGTTTGTTCTCTTGCTTGTTGTTTCTTTTTTAGCCTTCATTAAGGATGCAAACAATCTGTACAGGAAGGGCCGGGGAGGCACTGTGGCAGAGCGAACAGCTTGGGCAGGTGCTGGGTGGTGACAGGTGAGGGGACAGGTCCTGGGGCGGGGGTGAGAGGAGGTACCTACGAGGCGGTGGCCAGCCTGGGGCCCTGGGGAGTCCCCAAGCTGTGATTATGGAGACCAAGACTTTGTCCTTCAGAGGCCAGTGAGAAGCAGACCCAGGGCTTCCCACCTCCCAGCCAGGTATTCCCAGGTCCCAGGCTCTCAGTTGTATCCCAAAGATGAGACTGGAAAGCAAATGGACTTAGACGCACAGGGTTCAAGGCCGCCACCTGCTAGCTACCTCATGTCTCGGCCAATTTCCTCAGCTGCACCAGGGACATTACAGGACCAGACCACCTTCCAGGGTGGGGAAAAGGATTCGATAAATCAGAATATTGAGATAAATATACAACTAAAACCACAGGGTGGACTCAAGTGTGAGTTCAGGAAAACTTGCCAGCTGAGTGACCTCAGACAGTCCTGGAAGCTTTCTGGGCCTCAGTTTCTTCATCTGAAAAATAGGGACGTTAACGGCTCTTGCCTTGGGGCTGCCCATTCATCAAACATCAAGGAAGCAACTCTAAGGTCTGGACACCGAGTCAGTGGTGCACAGGACCGACCGGGTCCTCCCAGAGCTAACATTCTAGTGGTGGGTATGTGTGGAGTTGGTGCTATTCTTAACAACATAACGAAGCTAAGACATATTTAAAAATATGTGATACAGGTTATGAAGAAAACAAAGAAAGAATGTGCCTGAAGGATGCCCAGGGTTGGTTTAATTTTAAATAGTCAGGGAGGGCCTCAGTGGGAAGGTGACATGGGACCTGCAAAGAGGACTCAATGAGTTAAGAGCAGAAAGTGGGGCCAAGCAGACCCAGCCGAGGGCCAAATCCACCAGACCCCTTCCTTCTCTTCCTGCCCATGGCTTCTTTCTCATCAGGGCAGATTGAGTGGTGGCAACAGAGACCCAACAAGCTCAAAATATTTACCATCTGGCCTTTCCAGGAATGCCATGCCAGCCACTGGCATAAACACCGCGCAGATCTGCCGAACCCTAGAAGGGCTCCACAAATGCATATGATTGTCATCGTTACTAGGTGACAGTTAACTGATGGTGTAGCTGAAGTGTTAGGGAACCGGGAATGGGAGGTGGTCCCTTGCCCTGCACCGAGCCACGGGATACATATACAAAGTCTGTTCCTAGGATGAACAGCATCTTGGCAGACAGAGCCAGGGAGGAGGGATTCGGGCTGAGAGAGCCTGCCCCAAATCCTGGGAGTGAGAGATGACAGATTGTGTTTGGAGAATGGTAAGTGGCACATGGAAACAGGCCTCCCGTTTCTACCTCCAAAAATACCCCTGCCCTGCGTGTGGCCAGCAGCAGGGCCGGGGCCGGGACCCCCGGCTGTCAGCGGGCTGCTTGGCCAGCGGCCGTGGGCTGGAGGTGCTGGGAGCGGAATTAGCCGCTTGATTGAGTTATGACAGCTCCCTGCGCCCAACGGGAAGCCGGGCAAGGCGGTCCTAGCGGGGGCCTGCAGACAAATGATGATAAAGTGCTCACTTTAAGGAACCATCTCCATAATATTTCATGCTCGCGGCGTGGGGAGGGGTGGGCAGGCTGCCCCGGTGGCACAGCTAACTACTCCATCAATTGATTTGATTCACGGCGGCAGCTACTCCCAGTCATAATATTTCAAATAAATGGGGCCGTGGATAGAAATAATATCTGCATCAATATTAACCCTGAAAGAACTAATGGACATAAGCTATAATTTCCTGGACACCCTAATAACGCATTTTGACCATCGTGGCACGGGACAATTTTTCTTTCTCTCTTTTTTCTCCTCTGCTCGTCTGTCTGTCTCTCTCCTCCGTAAGCTCCAGCAGATCTGCTTTGTTCACCCCCAGACTATGGGCTGGGGATGTGGGGAGCCCCTGTCCCCACCTCCTACCCACCATAGCGCCCTGCGAAGAGGAAAGGGGAGGCCGAGCGCTTCATGCTTCATTTATTCTGAGCCGCGGAGCGGTCTACAGCCGAGGAGGAGCCAGGGTTGCTTGGCACAGGACAGCTGGCCTGCCTCTGTTAGTAAACCCGACCGGCCCTTTCTGTCATTTATTCACTCAACAGGTACTTACTGTGCACCTACTATGTGTTGGGCCCTGTACTAAGTGCTTGGGATACATCAGAGAACATGAGAGCATATAAACAGTGGCATGTATGTTATAGTGGGGGGGGGCGTTGAGAAGCCTCATACGCACAAGCAATGAATTACACAGCTTGGGAACAAGGCCACGGTCCCCCACAGACCCAGAAGTACCCGGCTTGCAGACCCAAAGGACTAGGGTTCTTGGAGGAGTGAGGTATGATGACTGAGTTGGGGACGTCTTAGACTCCTTCCTTTCCACTGCAGTTAAGAACTGGCTACCGGAGAGTTGAGTATAGCCCTTGGGGTGTTGGGTTTGGCTTGCATAATAGTTTCTAAAAGTTTGTGGATAAATTTTAACAAGTGGGAGATGTTGCTGAAAAATCTAGTTTGCACCTTCTCTTTAGAAATGGAAAGACCCAGCACTACCCTCATTCCCTCCCAGAGCAGCTGGGTTGGTTAGCATCTGCCCTTCAGCCAGGTCCTTGCCAGCGAGTACCACGGTCCCTCTGCAGGCGTCGCCCACGTGAGCCTGTGGGCATCTGCCCTGTGGTCTCTGGTTCCTGAGCTTCTCTGGCCTTGCCCGGCTCCCTCCTTTTTCTGAGGTCCCTACTCCCAGTCATGGGGTCACTGAAGCCGTTTTTGGCATTTCTCCACTGCCTTTTTCTACCATTTTGTGGATTTCCTTTTTTTTTTGGGGGGGGGTGGGTACTAGGGATTAAAGCCAGTGGCATTCTACCACTGAGATATACTTCCAGTCCTTTAATTTTTTTTTTAAATTTTGAAACAGGTTCTCACTAAGTTGCTGAGGCTGGCCTCAAATCTGCAATCCTCTTGTCTCAGCCTCTGAAGTACTGAGATTACAGGCATGCACCATCATGCCCAGCTCAGATCCCTTGACTTTATAGGGTCATAGCACTTAGTCTAATGTTGGCCTTCAACTGTGGTAACTTAGAGAGACCCTTCACCCCCCCAAAAAAATACCTTAAGGGTTAGGGGTATAGCTCAGTGGTAGAACACCACTGGGTTCAAATCCTAATACTATTAAAAAAAAGTATGTGTGTGTGCATATACCTATGCACGTACACTTGTGCACACATATGCATATATAAAGTGTATAGTGATTCCCAGGCTTGGAGGAAGCAGAGTTTGTGAGAGCAGTCGCTGGACCCAGGTGGATCTGGCTTAAGTCCAGCTGCTATGAACCTGCTAGCTTAGTCTCCCCTCCCCAGCCCCCTTTATTTTTGGTACTGGGATTGAACCCAGGGGCACTCTACCTCTGAGCTACATCCCCAGCTCTTTTTATTTCTATCTTGAAACAGGGTCTTGCTAAGTTACTGCGTACAAACCTCAAATCTCCCAAGTTCCTCATTTTTAAAAAGGGGGTAAAAAGGACCTTCGTCATAAGTTTTTTGTTGAAATAAAATGAAATAATTCATACATACTGAAAGTCCAATAAAAGTGGTGATTGGAGTTCCTTTGGGAGCTACTGTGGCTCTTCCCCTGTATCATCACTCACTGTCCTCAGCGGGATGGTGCGGGTGGGGATGCTGTGCACTCTCTGGAGGTGACCCAGAGGATGTTGTCTTATCAGTGCTCAGATGCTAGGGACTTTCAAGTGAGTTCCTAGCTGAGTTGACCGTGCTACTGAAAGTCTACCCATACATCTACTGGAAAAAGGCTGTCCCTGCGGGGGCGGGCAGAGCTGAGGGCTCCCCAGCATTGCTGTGCACACACTGCGCAATCCCAGGACACCTCTCTCCTAGACCCTGGGCTCTCATGCTGCACTCTGCACCGGGATCACCAGGAGGAGCTGGTCAGAGTCCACATTGCTTGAGCTTATGGTCAGAGTTCACGATGTATGTTTCTAACACGGTGACACTGATATGCTGGTCCAGGACCACACTTACAGAACCACTCATTTAGACTATGGTGTGTCAAGGCCATTGTGCTGGTAAGGGGGTTAGAGTGATGGGCCTGCAGGAGTGTGCAACCATACAGGGTCTTGTTCTCTGCTGTCTGGGCCAAGAGTCTGTACAGACAGGTAAATGAGCCAATGCCCGACTGTCAGCAGACCTGCACCCCAGTACTTCCCAGTTTATTTACCGGCCAGCTAAGGTGGTTGTAGCTAACTCAGGAAGGCTGGAATGGAATCTCCTGCTGCAACCAGGAGCTGATAGCAGGAGCAGTGGGCCCAGCGGAGGTAAGGGCAGGGGGTCTCTATGGTGCAAGTGTGTTCCTAAGATGAGGGCTAGGGAGGTCTGCTGGGTGCTGCCCCAGGTGTGACCTTCCAGGTGGGCGTGAAGGCAGCAGCTGTCCTGCACATGGTGGAGCTCCCGCAGCAGCGCTCTGTGGGGCCCGTCGATGAGCCGCTCCCACCTTCCTTTCTGGGCCTGAGGGTGCTCCCCACCAACCCCTTCATTAGAAAGGGGAAGCTCCATGTATCAGATGCCACTCGCGTGCCTCTCCCAAGCCCCTCGGCCTCACCTTCCACCCTACCCATTACTGCAGTTCTACACAGGCTGCAATAGCTTGGTACAGGTGCCACCTGGTATCACCTCACCCAGCCCCGCACCCTGTTGGTCTCATTTCTGGCCAAAGAACTTCTAACACAAAGAGCTTCCAGTCACATGGAATGCGCTGGACTCACAGGTGCAAACTGCAAGTCAGTGCCTGGACCAAAGGGGATGGAAACCAATGGATTCTTGCTTCCCCTTTTCCTCTCTGGATGACAGTCCTAGTATGCATGTCTTACGGCTAGATAGAAGGTCCCAGGGGATGGAGCTCAGTTATCCATATTGGTGGGCAGCACCTTGCATTGGCCTCCCAGCCTTGCATGCTTCCTGCCTCCTGTCCTGCATGCCTGCTCTCTGGTGTCACTTCATTCATACACTTCTTGAGCAAGAGCCTTTGTCTCAGGCTGTGCTCTGGGGGGAGTCATCACTTACGTAAAGAGCCTCCTACAGATAGAGCTGAGATTCCAAGCTAGACAGAGATTGATGATTCACCATCCAATCAATCGATCAGTGCTCGCTCTGACCCCAGAACCGACAGGTGCCAGGTCCTGAGGATGCAGCAATGGACAGGGTACTGAGCAGGCTACCACTGCTCCCCTCAAGGAGCTCCTGGGGCCATTGAGGGACAACTGAGCAGGCCAACCGAAGCTCTGAAGGGCAAGAAATGCCAGACTCAAGAGAAACAGAGCAGGCACCCAATCCACTCTGCCCAGTCATGGTGATACCTGAGCTGAGATCTGTCACTACACCAGGACAAAATCCAAATCAGCTCTTTAATTTTCTAAGTCCACCCAGGTGGGGGCAGGAATTGGATACAAGCAATGAATACAAGTTGCTGTGACATCCTTTCTACATGAGAAGCTACTGATCCACCCTTGAGGGTGCCCTCCCATGAGTCTAACCAGGGCCCGGCAGCTCCAGTTGTTCATTTTCTCTTGTTCTGCCCTTTGAGGGGTGGGGAAAGAGCAGATTCCCAGACCCAAGATAATAGGATGTGACCCCAAGACAGCCCTTCACAGCCAGGAGAGTCTGGGCTGGCCCCGAGTCTCTGCCTTTCCCTTTCTCTTCCTGTCTTGCTTCTACCTAGGTCCACCGCCCTCACTCGTCCAGATCTGGCACAGCGCCGGAGGAGGACTTGGTCCTTGGGGGGGCAGACTTGCCGGGGAAAACTCAGCCTCCCCAAACAGATCTCAGGGTCCCCTGCTGCAGCACCAACCATATCTCCTCTTCAAACAAAACCACCTAAGACTGGTTGGCTGACACTCAAGGTGGGGGACGAGGGCTCCAGGCATGTTTGGTCATCCTTAGGAATCCTCCCTCGAATCCTCAGAGCAACATTGGTTCTAACTGGCTTTGTCATTTGAAAAAAGTCACAGGTCTAAAAATGAGCCAAATGAACTTTTTTAGATAAAAAAAATGCTGTCTTTTTTTTTACTGCACAAAGTATTGAGAGGGCCCCGCTTAGACTCCCCTCTGACCTGGGGAAGGGGCCATGAGGCTGTCCCTCTAAGTGGCTGTCAGCCCCAGAGGCAGCCAGGTCTTTCTGTGTTCAGGTTCTCCTGACTTCCCATGGGTCCATCAAGCCTTGGTCCCCAGGACCTGCTCAGGGTGATGGGGGGTTCGGCTTTACTTTGCGGAACTCTTGCTCTCACTCATTCTGGGAAATGTGGGTGCCAGCTCCTTCAAGGGATGTGGGATTTGGCTCTGGGTTTCTGCTGAGAGCCGGTATTTCCTGGGGCTGAAATTGGGCCAAGATCTCTTTGTGGCACAGCTAACCCTCCTTCCTGTTCAGCTCTCGGACCCCCTAGGTAGTGGGGTCAGCAAGGTCGGCATCCTCCCTCCCCCGGCACCAGTGAAGCTTGGCTGAAGACAAACCAAGGTCCAGTGGCAAACCCCAGAGTCAACATGCTTCTTGGTGCAAATACTTTGAGGAAGGATGTCGATTTCTCAGGAAAGTATAGTTTAGATACTGGCTTGGCATCCCAGAGACCTGTAGTCCAGTTTCTCTCTCTCTCTCTCTCTCTCTCTCTCTCTCTCTCTCTCCTCTCATCTCTACCTGCAAAACGAGCATGCTGGGACATCTCTCACGTTCCAAGAAATTGTGATTACAGGAGATAGATGATGATGATAGATAGATAGATACATACATACATATATACACACACAGGTAGATAGATGAGAGCGGGAATATGTGTAGGTGGACACACACTTTGGGGAGGAGCCCTTTGCAACCCAGAAGCCTGCAGCATCCTTTCTGAGCAAAGTAATGGATTCAGAATTCAAAGATCACGAAGGTTCTTTATTGCTGAAGGGGGAAAGGTCCGAATATTGCTTAGCAAATTACCATCTTCTAGGGGCACCATTATGCCTTGACACAACCATTGGTCAGCAAATTGGTCACATTATTGGTTAGTAAATTTGAAGCTGCAGAATTATTTATTGGCAAATTAGAGATGGCAGAATTATTGGTTGGCGAGGCCAGAATTGCAGCGATTGGTTAGCAAATTAGAGATGCCTGTTTTGGTCTGTGAATAAATCAAGACTGGTCAGGGTATTGGAGGCCAAATTAGAGGTGGCCAGGTTATTTATGGCCAAGCCAGGAAAGCAGAAAGTGCCTTTGCCAGCCGGAGTGGGGGTCAGCCCTCAGCGTGTGGGGCTACTCCGTAAGAGTGCCTTCACCTTGCCACTTTGCAAAGTGATTATTAATATGTAAACACTAGTGACAAAGTGGCATGAGCCAGATTCTTATTCTGCGCCTTCTAGCCCCATCTCCACTCCGTGCTTCCAAAGAAAGTTTGCGTGATGTTCAACGTGCTGGGGCTGGTCAACAAACCAGATGTGAGATGTTCAGCCCAAGAAAAAATGTGAGCAGAGTTGCTGGCTGGGAAGGAAGTTGGGTCTGACTCAAGAACCTGCTCTCTGCAGATAGGATTCTGATTTTCCCCTGGCCCAGCCGAGGATGGGGAACCACAGGGCATGAGACATTCCTGACATCAGGAAGCCAGGACCAAGTTGACACCTCTCTTCTTTAAAGCTCTGGTCTGACCCCAGTTCTCCAGGAAGGCCACCTCTGCCCTGGTAGTCTCCATTGGTCTGACTCCCACTTGAACCTTTACTATCTGGACCACTCGTTACTCAGTTCCATCCACCCTGCTTTTGAGGGGCTTTTGACTCTTGTTGAATTTGTCACAGCTCCTTTGCTAGAGGAGAAGCATTCCGAGGGCAGAACTATTGTCCTTGTCCCACTCATGGGACCTGGCATGGGACTCAGCTTATATAGACACATGTGATGGATGGATAGACAGATGAATGGAAGGATGATGAACAGATGAATGAATGAATGAATGAATGAGAAATGGGTGGATCAATAATGTTTAGATGGTTGGATAGAAGGATGGGTGTCCATCGACAGATGAATGGATCACAAGACTATGGGATATGTACACAATGGAATTTTATGCAGCCATAAAGAAGAACAAAATTACATCATTTGCAGGGAAATGGAGGGCACCGGAGAACATTATGCTAAGTGAGATTAGTCAATCATAAAGAGTGAAAAGTCGGATGTTCTCCCTAATATGTGGAAGCTAGGGAGAATGGGACCTTAGTTGAGCAAAGAAGGTGACCTAACTGAAGGAGACAGGAGAGGGGAAGAGGGAAATCCACCAATGCACACGATGTGTATAAACAGACTTATCAGAGTCGATCACTATGCTGAGCATGGAAAGGAGAGAAGGGGGAGGGATGGGGTGGGATTTGAGGGAGGGCTAAATGAACAATGTGTGCATGCATGCTTCTGACACTAACCAAAATGTATAACTACAATGCACCAGTAAATGTAATTAAAAAAAAAGAAATGTAAAAAAAAGATGGGTGATTGTTGCTAATGTTGTTTATAGGAAGCCAGAGATTCCAAAGTGGAGGAACTAGGAGTTTCAGAGTTAGAAGGGATTTGGAACCATGCAATCTGCCCCCTCTTCCGTAGGCTAAGTTAAAAAAAAAAATCAAGGCGTGTCATTGTCACTAATCACATATCCAGTATAAGGAGGAGTCAGCCAAGGCCTTCTGGGTACCCCAAGGACAGTGAACCCCACTCATCTTCCTCAATCTGAAGCAGAGAACAAACCTGAGGGAGTGCTCAGGGAGGATCTCTGAGCCAAAGGAGGACCCGGCATGGGGTGGCGCAGGCCTCCACAGACACCGTGAAGTCCCAGGGGAAGCAGGGAGCTCACCATCCATGCAAAGACAGGCGGAGTTTCAGCCTTCCAAAGCGTCTGACTCACCTCGTCACCTGTCCCCATCACATCTCGATGCGATGTCTTCTCTTCAGATTACAGGGGAGAAAACTGAGCCCACAGCAATTCAGGGCTAGACGCCAGTTTCGCCAGGTCACTGCCTGGGGCCTCCCCACAGCCGGTGCACCTGTCCCCTTTTTCTCTCTCCTGGCCCTTCTTGTTGTTATTATTTTTTTAAAAAAATAGAGATTTATTTGGCTCACAGTCCTAGAGGCTGCGAGATCCAAGAGCACCGGGGAGGGCCTTCTCCCTGCACCAAAACATGGCGGAAGGCAGTGCATGGAGAGACAGGAGACTGCTCCCTCCCAGCCCTTACCACTCGTGGGCACCACTTAGTGTCTGTCTCACCACTCGCCTTGCATCTCTCTCCGCAACTATACCAGGAACATCTTTTTGATGGTAGGGACTACAATAAGCGTCTGTGAGTGGCCCCAGGACAGCACAGGCCCCATGTTGTTTGAATGGAGAGAACTAAAAGATGATCTAATTCCATTTTACAAGATCAACATGAAGCACTCAGGTTTGCTTTTAAGCCAGTTTTCTGACTACCTCATCCCCCAGAGAGGCTGATGGGTGTCATCCGGCCATGGCTATTCTGTCTGCCCTCCTCCCACACCTGCCAGCTGCTCTGCTCTCTGCACCGAGAGGCTAACCCTGGTGGACTGCATTACCCCAATCCCCTGCCCTCTGGTTTCTGGTGAGGTTTCGTGGGTCACAGACACCCATGGAGGATGAGAAGCTGGGAAGATGGAGAGCTTGGGGTGTTTTTTCCCTGGTCCTTCCATGTTTTTGTGCTGTGTCTCTGCTAGGAGCTGCATCTCTTTATGACATTGGGCAGTCCCTCCTACAATCTAGAGATTGTAGTGAGATCTACATTCTAGATCTCACTGGGTTCCAGAAACACTACTTCTTCCCTTCTACCCTTCAGTCCTGGAAGAAAACAGGGCAAATGCATGGTGGGGGACAGATTAACACACTCCTTGCTAACTTTTTTTTTTTTTGCGGTACCGGGGATTGAACCCAGGGGCGTTCTACCTCCGCGCTACACCCCCGGCCCTATTTTTTATACTTTATTTTGAAACCGGGTCTCACAAAGTTGCAGAGAGCCTCACTGGGTAGAGAGAGAGAGAGAGCGAGTGCTGAGGCTGGCCACGAACCCGGATCCTCCGGTCTCCGCCTCCCAAAGTACTGGGATTACAAGCATGTGCCACCACGCCCAGCGCCCTTGCTAACTTCTTTAACCCTATGGATGCCTCTATAGTAATCTTTGGTTGAAGTCAGCTCATCTGAACCATCAGTTGGTAGGAGAGTATATTCATTTTCCATTGCTATAACAAAATATTGGAGGCCAGGTACTTTATTTAAAAAGAGGCTTACTTAGTTCACAGTTTGGGAGGCTGAAAGTCCAAGACTGGGCTGCTCCATTGATTTGGGCTCTGGCGAGGGCCCAGAGCAGATGGAATCATGGTGGGAAAACATGAGAGAGGGAGAGAATACATGGTAAGACTGGAAGCCACAGAGCCACTGGGGGTTCCCAGGAAAGCTACGTTAATCCCTTCTGAGAGCCCACCCTCCAGTGGCCCAACAACCCCCCACTTCTTCAAGGTCCCACCCCCTCTTAACATTGGGGACCAGACTTCTGACACATGAAACCTTGGGGGACAAGACATGTCCAAACCATACAGAGGGCGAGCGCTTGAAACAGACATCAGCACTTGGCGTCTTCCTCCCGGGCCTCAGCTTCGACAATGACATGTTGATCATGTCCCATCCTCCGCTTTCCATCTTGCTCCTAACAACCATTGAAAGGCACCCTCTGGGAAGAATGTGCTTCTACTTCCCAGCTTCCTCCACCCTCGGCAACCACCTCCATCATCTCATCCGTGCCTTGTGATTGGTTCGTGATAAACTCACCTGTGACCTCCATCTGGGCCCTCCCTCCTCTGACTTTTCTTTTCTCAACTTTTAAATGAGTAGTAAACACTGTCATGAGGATTAGATGAGATAATGTGTGTTTAGTGTGTGTAGCATAGAAGGCAGTCAATAAATGGGAGGCAGATTATCACTCTTAGTGACAACTATCCCCTTCCCATTGGACATTTTAGTTATCTCAGCTCTTCCCTGCCACACAGGATGCTGCGACGAGCATCCTTGTAGATAAAGCATTTTTCAGATTTAACGCTATTTTCTTAGAACTGATTCTTGGCCCCAGTTGAAGTTAGCTGCAGAGTCATAGGTCTGACTTTTGCTAACTTTGTAAACACAACCAAACTAGTTTTCCAAAATGGCCTTGCTGAATGGGTTTTAATAGTAGCAGCCATCATTGATGAGGTGCGTGCTGTGTGCCCAGCATTGTGCTAAGCACTTACATGGACTGAGCAACTCCTCTGAGACACGTTCTTCATTACTGCCCACTTGTAGGACAGAAAACTGAAGCAAGAGCGGCTCAGTCACCTGCCCGAGGTCACAGAGTCGAGCTGTGGAACCACTGGAGATTCAGGTCTGGGTTCACCTGAGTCCAAAGCTCCTACTTGCAACAGCTTACTGCCCAATGGCTGGCCCAGACCCTGTCCTCAGCTCTTGCCCTCTGCCCCGGGCCTGGGAAAAGCATTCTTCATGCACTCCCTTCACTTGTAGGCGAGAGACTGCACTGGCTCAGGCCTAGCAGGAGTGAAGAGGCAGGAGCTCTCTCACCCCAGGACACTCCAGCGTCATATGGCACAAGCAACCACCGGGTAACAGACTCATAGAGAGAGTTAGGACCAGGAGGGATGTGCAGCGCCCTAAGGACAAGCCTCGTCATGCATGGAAACCACCTGGCATTCACCCACTTCGGGCTTTTCCAAGCCAAGTCCAAGCCTTTCTGAGGTCAGTCAAGCCAGGCCACGGGAAGCTCCATTGCACTGAGAAGGCCTTCTCCCGGTGGCGAAGGGCATGGGACAAGCAGGGCTGTTCCTCTGGCCTGGTTGACCTCACTTCACCTCACTGGGTTTGCAACACTCTGCTGAAAGGCTCGCTGAGCAGATCTGGCCACCAAATCCATGCAAGCACAAAGTCCCAGAAGCCATAGCCTTAGCCCTGCAAAGCACTGTAGTTGGTGAGGACTTGTTGGTGTTGAAGTGGATCTGGAGTTCACATTAGCCACAGGCTACAGAGGCTGGGTCACTATGTAATACAACAATAGATCCTTTGGTTTGCAGGCAGTGAGCACAGACCACAGCACAGAGTGGGGTCCCAGCAGCAGGTAGCCGGATGGAATCCTGTTAGAAAACATAAGCGGGGAAGGTTCGGCTGCCTCGGGAATAATCAAGGAACACTTAAAAACTGGAATGTGCCGCATCAGCATCAGGACCGTTCCCAGCTCGAAGTCGTTAGACGGTTCAACGAATGCATATGCATTAGGAGCTTAGAACATTGGAGGTACAGGTTAGACACTATTCAAGAGTGAGCCTCTATTGTTTGTTCATTTGTGAGAGAAACAGAAGTGAAATAGGGTGGTTTTTTTTTTTTTCAGGATGAAGCATCCAAGGAGAACAGACCCCAGGCACAGGACTGTCTACACATAATCCGGCAAAGTTACAGATCACCGTGTTCAGAGTTTCAGGACCCAGAGCCAGCAGAGTGGGGGGGGGGGTTGCTTCTGGGTAGATTCTAAGAAGTAAGTCCTCAAGTCCAAGTCCTACCGCTAGCTCTTAACCTGGACAATGAGCTGGATCTCACGGGAATGATGAGTCCTTCAGGTGCAGCCTAGGGCAGTGACTAGGCTGGAGTTCAGCATTCTAGCAGCCTTATTATTATTATTATGTGACAAACAGTTTCTTGCACCTAAGAGAGATGCTCTCCTACTGAGCAACTGGGGATTTTCATGGCAACCGCTGAGCAGTCATACGCGATGATTTATACTATACCCTCCTGTCTGTTCTTCAACTAAGAGTCCCTAATATTAGTGAGGCAATAATGAGACCCAGGGCAGCACTGGCTTTTCCTACAGGCTATTGTGACTGACGACCAGAAGTAGAACGGTACTCTGGAAGTTGAGCAACGTGGTCCATTCCAGAACCTTCTAGGTCTGTGCATGTGCGTGTTGGGGGCAGGTTCTCTGAACTCATCAGGGGCACCTGGGCTCATTGCTCACTGCTGTCTCAAAGGTATGCTGTGCTGTCCTGAACTGACAGCTGTCCACTAGCCAAGGCGCCTACTCCAGGCTCTGAACCCCCAGCCGGTCCAAGGATTCTCCCAGCTTCTCAGCAAACTTCTTCCCCCAGGCCATGTGGGGCCCCAACAGGTGTTTCAGGATCCCCTTCTTTCTTTTGTGTCTTCCTTCCCTTTTATTCTAAGTTTGCTCTCTGAGTGGGTTTCTCTGCGTGCCTCCTCACAGGCTAATTATTACTACATGAAAAAATAGCTTCTCGTACCTAAGAGCAGCACTCTCTTACTCCAGTAACTAGGAATTTTCAATGGCAGTCACTGAGCAATTATACACTACAATTTACACTATATCCTCCTGTCTGTTCTTTGACAAAACGAGTCCCTATTATTAGTCAGGCAATAATCAAATGCCTAAAATAGGCTTATAAAAGATCCCTGAGCCGCAGGAATGGGCTGCGGCTGGGAGTTATGATACAGTTCAGGAGCAGGTTTCTAGCAAATATGCGGCAACACACACATGTTCTTCCTTTGCCAGGGAGAAGCTACATAATAAAAAAATAAAAAGGAAAGGGGTGCGGGGCTGGGTGTAGGAAAGCGCAGACCCATCAGGTTATAGTTCTTAACTCAGGGCAAACTTCTTCCAGGGTCTAGGACACTCCCCATGGTCTTTTATGCAAAAAGGCAATTTGCCGGCACTGGTCAAACTTTGTTACCCAGGAAACCACTTGAAGGAGTAAGAAATTCCATTTTATTCCACACTGTTTGAGTACCTCCTAGGCTCCTTTCTTCTTCCTGGGCAACAGTGTATCCCCAACTTCTGCCATTGTGTGTATGTGTGTGTATCTTCACAATTTTCTTTATATCCATGTACCTTCTATACTATATTGATGAATTGTCACTTCTCTAAAGAGACTTGTTCCAAATAAATAAAACTTTAAATTCATTTTTTGAAAGAGACAACCTGATGTTTTCATTAACATTACTGTTAAGAAAAATCTCTTTCCTCCCCACCTGAAAACATGGGCTACTTCTGTTCCATCCTCTTGCCTTCTGCTGCAGATGAGCCCTCCTCCTCTGCCTCCTCCGTCAACGTATTTGCAGGCTGCCCACCATTAACTCCCAGCATGCTTCAGGGTTACCTGGTGGGATGGAGAGGCAGACCCTCAGTTGGGCAGCAATAAGAATTGACACCACCCACAAGTAATGTGTACCTTGGATTTCTGTTCATCGATATGTTTTGTCATTAAACCTAAAGAAGTTTTCTGAAAACTTCCCAGCTTTCTTCTGGGCTTATCTTCCCTGGTATTTTATATAAGCAAATCGAACTCTTTCTTCTTCATAACCCAGTAGAGTAGGTATAAAGGGTCCATCTCCCCAGGTCGTTGCTTCAGTATTTCTTTTTCATTTTCTCTTGGTCTAGAAGAATACTACAGGGAGATATACACACCCAGTTAGAAGTGAGCATGTTTAGGTAATCCCCAGAGAAAAACTTTTTGGTTTTTGTTGGGTGAGAAATGTCAGCATAGTCTCTAAAGGCTTAGGAAGCGAGGCATAAGGAGCTACCATCTTCTTCTAGCCTTTGCAACAACGCTGCCCGTTAAGAAGTGAGTCCAAACACTTAGAGACCAGCTAACACACAATTCCTGACTTTCACCATAGTTATGAAGTTTCTGAGCACACTCTATTGTGCTCGCTCAATAGCGGAGTTCAAATTCCAACTCCATCTTTAGGGAATGTGTTTGAGCCCCCTTAACCTCAATCTTCTCACTGTGAAAAGGGGAAGATGAGATGGTGGTGACTTCGCGCCCTGCCTGGTGTCATGAGGACTAGGGGGGAGGGCACACTCAGCTCCCAGCCCAGTCCTGGCACACGCGGTACGCTTCCTCCTGCCCAACAACACAGCACATGCCACCGACGCCACTTCTTTTTTTTTTTTTTTTTGCGGTACCGGGGATTGAACCCAGGGGCGTACCCCCGGCCCTATTTTTTATCCTTTACTTTGAAACCGGGTCTTCCTAAGTTGCAGAGGGCCTCACTACGTAGCTGAGGCTAGCTGCGAACCTGGATCCTCCGGTCTCTGCCTCCCAAGTACTGAGATTACAAGTGTGCACCACCACGCCCGGCTCCACCTACGCCACTTCTGACTAGGCTAGCTCGGACCAGACCCCGGAAGGGCTTACCAGTCTCCAACTTTGTTTAACAGAGAACAAGTATGCACCCAGAGTGACCCCCTTCTGGGGCCTGTGTTGGAGAGCAGAGTCATTCCTCTTCCCAAGGGCTGACCAGGGTCAGCCTGACCTTGGCAGCTTCCCCAGGACCCCAATCTTCTGGGTTTACAGGCCGTGTCCCCTGACCATGGTGAGAAAATGTGGCCCCTTGGCCCCGGCCCCTCTTAGCCCATCCTGCCAGAAGGTGCTGCCATTACCAGAGCAGATGTGGGCGAGGCAGGTCCCAGTCTCTGTCAGGCGCCCACAGGAGCCTGCGGGCATCCCAAGGTCTCCAAGACACACGCTTACTAGCTGGGGAAGGTTGCTAATATCAGCTTTGGAGTAGGCATTTGATAAGGGTTGAATTGCACTGGTTTTAGTGATTTTTCTGCCATGTACCTATGGCAAATAAGTTTGCCTCTTTTCTAGACCTTTAGAAGTATTTTTTCCCTATAAAATGAGACTCCATTTCTTTTATTTAGCAGAGGAGATAGTCTTTTTAATTTTTATTTTTAATCAAAGTATTAAAGTATTATACAGCAGAAATGGGCAAGTATTGTAAGTAGATAACACAGGGATTAGCTTCTTTTCTGGGAAGAGCCAGATAGAAAATATTAGGGGCTCTGCAAGCTGTGCCACCTCTGTCGCAGCTACTCACCTGGGTCTGTGCAGCATGGAAGGAACCACAGACCATACCTAAGTGGATAAGCATAACCGTGTTCCAATAAAACTTTATTGGCAAGAACAGGCAGCTGACCATATTTGACCTGCCAACCATAGATTTCCAACTGCTATGGACTAAAAGTTTGTCACCGCTCCCCCCACTCACCACCAAATTCACCTGGTGAGACACTAGTCCTCAATATGATGGTGTTTGGAGGTGGGCCTTTTAGGAAGTAAGGAGGGTTAGATTTAAGTGATAAGAAAAGAATGCTCGTGATGGAATTAATAGCCTCATAAAAAGAGAAAGAGCCAGGAGATCTCTCTCTCTCTCTCAACAAGAAGGTAGCCATCCAAGTCTATTTGTGCTGCTATAACAAAAAACCTATATGGGGTAATTTATGAACAACAGAAATTGACTTAAAAAAAACCCAGAAATTATGGAGGCTGAAAGGCCTAAGATCAAGATGTCAGCAGTTTCATTGTCTGGTAAGGGTGTATTTCCCATAAGTGGCAACTTCTACATGTTCTCACATGTCAGAAGGGACAAATAAGATCCCTCAGGCCTCTTTTAGAAGGGCTCCAATCTCATCCATAAATTTATAGCCTTCACGACCTAGTCACCTCCCAGTCTCCACCTCTTAATAGCATCACCTTAGCAGTTAGGTTCCAACATATGAATCCTGAAAGGACGCGTGCATTAAGACCATAGGAGTGACTGTCTATAAACCAGGAAGTCCTCAGCAGACACCAGCCCTGCCATGTCTTGACCCGGGACTTCCAGCCTCCCAAACTGTAAGAAATAAATGGCTGTTGCTTAAGCCACCCAGTCCATAGAATGCTGTTACAGCAGCCTGAGCTGACGAAGGCATCCATGGTCACAAAATGAGCACGCTTATGTGACCACGGTGCAGCTCAAGAAATAAAAGGTTATCACCAATGCCCCTTCTCATCCCCTAGACTCAGTTTACCTCTATGGCCCTCCAAGTATTTTTTTGTATAGTCTTTATAACTGCTTACCTATCATCATTCTTTTAATTCAAACGTTTATCCTTTGTGATAAACTACCCCGATACTAACATTGAGGACAGTGGCTTTCTGGCTTTCTTGAAACAGCAGCCCTGTCTTCAAGAGAAATGTGTTGTGACACTCCAGTGTGTTCTGTGGATAAAGTGCAGAGCTCTGGTGTGCTGGGAGCAGAGACTCTGAGCTCATCCTTTTCCCACCTCTCAACACCTGCTCCTGAGTGGTGACCACAAGGATGCTTCTCTGACAGCTGGGTCAGGATTTAGATCCATCCTGGAAAGGGAAGGTGGGGCAAGGGTTAGGGCTGTGGAGCAGTCAGCTTAGAAACCCTCCTCACCTGAAGGCTGGAAGGGAGCCTCCAGCAGGTGCCCTGGGATGCTACCTCCCCTTGCCTCCTGCTTGTGGCTTCCGGATGGCCTTTGTGTTAAAGGGCTGAAGCTTCTCAGGTGGAACCATAGGCACCTGAGAAAAAGCAGGGTGTGGGAACAGGTAAGGTAAAGGTGAGTTGGCCAGGGAGGGAGGGAGGTGCGTGGCTGAAGGGGGTTCAGTGTCATGCTGAAAGACCTAGCCCTGTGGCTTGGCTTCCCTGCTTGGCTCTGTTTAGCCAGGTGAAGCTTGCTCCTCTCTGAACTAGGTACACACTGTTTAAAACTGGAAATGGTGTTTCCTTAAGCTGTTCAGATGGGATAGTGGGAATAAAGATGCTTTCCATAGCAGCGGTCCTTGGCTGGGGATTGGTTTGTCCACTCTCCCCCTCCCCCACTCCAATGGACATTCTGTGATGTCTGCAAGCATTTTGGGTTGTCACAAAAAGGAGAGGGGAATGTGCTACTGGCTTCTAGGGAGAAGAGGCCGGGGAAGCTGCTTAGATGTAATACAACACACAGGGCGGCCCCCACAACAGAGAATTACCCCCAAGTGCCAATAGTGCTCAGTTTGGGACACTCTGCAGTAGCATCCGTGGGATGTGTGATATAGACAGGGCCAGCTGTCAGTGGACACCCCGAGGCAGGTGACAAATGATGGCACTCTGCTCTTGCAAGAGTGCCATTGCAAGGTGACTTGCAAGGAAAGGCCTTGGACCCCCATTGCTGTACCCTAAATGGAGCTGGAGCCCGGAGGACTTGTGGATTATGACCCTGGTCATTGGAAGGAGCATCCTCCCAACCAGTAGCAGACAGGCAGACAGTATCAACATTAATGGCCTTCCGAAGAAATTCATTAATCACTGGGGATCCCGTTACCAGAGCCTCCCCACTCAAGTTCTCCCCCTCCTAGGTCCACGCACCCCCGCTGCTCAGGGTCATGGCTTCCACTTTGCCTTCCGAATAGACTTTATCAGCCATGTGGGGACCAATCCGTGGCAAATCACTGGAAGATCAAGCCCCCCGATACCTCCTATGTCTTGTCCCCAGCCACCCCCATTGCTGGCTGCAAACAGAGCAGACCTGGCTTTGGGTGATATCATCCCATGTCCTCAACCAGAGACATTGAGATAATAACTTTCCAAATATTGTCTTACGAGATGCTTATCACTGTAAAACAATATTTTGTCACCAAGCAGTGAGTAGGCTGCAGGATCATCTTGCAGAAATACGCAGGTTGGTGAGGGGAGGTCAGGTCATCGCCCGGGGCGGGGATGCTTGGACAAAGTAGCTGATGGGGTGAGATGGTGGACTCCGAAGGGACTGGGAAGGTCTTTGAGACTAGGGGCTGGAGCTTTGCCAGAGGGACTGGTTTTCAAGCTGTAAACAATGAATGCCAAATCAGAGGGGAAAGACAGGTTGCTCTTAACATGGGGCTCAGTGCAGAACGTGGCTATGAAAGACCCCACCCCTGCACTCAGGGATTTACAGTCCAAAAAGGAAGACGGGAGAAACCGAAGCAAAGCAAGACAGACTACGTGATGGGTCGAGCTGAGCTGCCAGCTGCCTTGTCTCATTGTAAGATGGCCATTGACTTCATCACAGATCTTTGGCAGAAATGAAATACTAGCAAAACTCAACCACATAGAACACACATATTGGCTAGAAGTTGCACTGCCCTTTGGCCTTTGGTTTCCCACTGGTAAAAGGGGTCTTGACGGAGGTAAGCTCGCATCCCATCTGTCCAGGATTCTGAGCCCAGAGATGGACAGAAAAGGTGAGGGAGGAAAATAATGACAGAGGATTGAAGGGGACCAGCAGAGACTTCCTTCTGTCATGGTGAAGCTGTCCACTCCATCCCCAATGTCCATCTCGGCCATCAGAGCTCCTTTAGAAAATCCCAGTCCTTTGTGAGGCCCTTTCTAGGGAGATCCCCAGCAGATGGAAGTAAAGGGGGCTGGAAATGCTGTGCGTCTTCTGTTTTGTTTTATTTGAGGGGTTAAAAGAGAGGAAGTGTTGGCATGGTTAGTAGCATATTGCTGCTGTGACACAGTAAGCCAAGTCCCCCTTTGTCCCAAAGTCAGCAACAGGCGGTAGTGAAGGGCAGGACATTGTGGCCCAGCTGGCTCTGCTCAGACTCTGACTCTACCACCCACTACTAGCTGTGTGGTCTTGGGCAAGTTCTTCAACTTCTCTGTGCTTCAGCATTCTCATCTATGAAATGGGGGCAAAAATAGGATGGTTGTGAGGATTAAATGAATTAACACATGTAAAGGTCTCGGAACACCAGTTGGCATGCAGCAAAATCACCACCCCTGTGGCTTCGGGGAGGGTTGAATGGGACAATGCATGCAGTCCCCAGCATTTGCTGGATTACCACCACGACACGCCACATCTAGACAGCCAAAGGCCACTGTCTCCGGGAGCTTACATTTTAGTGTGGAAGACAAATTTTGAGCAATGCTTTAAAAATATAATTTCAGGCAGTGATAATGGCCCAGAAAATGATCACTGCTATGGAAAAAGAAAGCTACCCGTTGACAGAACTGTGCAGTTTTAGACAGGGTGGCTGGGGGAGGCCTCTGGCTGGGCTGACGTTAGAGCAGAGAGTAGAGGTGAAATGGTGTGGCCCCGAAGAGAAGATAGCAGGGCAACCTTTCCAGGAGGGAGCACAAAGTCCCAGGCAGGCAGAGGCTTGCCCCGGAGAGGGCTCCTGGAAAGGGGCGGGGAAGGGGGTGTGCTCAGGTGGGCGGCAGGGCTGATGGGCGAGAGGCCATGGGGAGGGCTTCTGACTTTATTCTGGGCATGCTTGTCTCAAACTCCAGGTAGACTCCTTCCTCCTTCCTGGCCTCTGCCCAGTGGTGGCCACCAGGCCTCGGTTTGCAGCTGTCCCGATCAAATCTCCACTTTTGTCATTGCTTGGTGCTCTCCCGCCCATGTATTTGTGTCATTTTTTTTTTTTTTTTGCTTTGGTACTAGGGTTGGAACCCAGAGGCACTCTTCCTCTGAGCTACACCCCCAGCCCTTTTTATTTTTTATTTTGAAACAGGGTCTTACTAAGTTGCTGAGGCTGGCCTCCAACCTGCAATCCTCCTGTCTCAGCCTCTTAAGTACTGGGATTACAGGCGCTTATCACCACACCCAGCAGTGTTTGCGTCTTCTAAGGACACCAGCCATATTGGATGAAGGGCCCACCCTACTGCAGCATGACTTCATCATAACTTGTTACCTCTACAATGATCCAATTTCCAAATAAGGTCATATTCTGAGGTACTGGAGTTAGGACTTCCACCTATCTTTCAGAATGCCACAAGTTATCCTATAAAGCCAGGTGGTACAGGAAGCCAGGAAAGGGTTTTTAAAAGGGTCATGACATGATCTCCCTGGCAGGAGTCCTGGGAACAGCCCCAACCTCCAGTGTGTCACGCGGTGCAGGGATTTTGCCTGTAAGGCGTGCTGCCAATCCACCCGCAGCTCTCCATCGCTGCCATCTTCACCCCAAGCCCCTTCATCTGGAGCTCAGAGGACTACAGTGGCCTTCTTGCTCATCTCCTGCTTTGTCCCTTCTGATCCACCCCATGTTGTAGCTGGGAGATTGGTTACTAAAGGTAAATGGGGCCATTACAATGCATCTTCCCTCAGCCGATGGTGTCAAATAGAGTGTTACTCAGGGAAGGCGAGGTCACATGGGTCAGAGGGTGTTCTTTGGTGACCACATGATAGCACAAAAGTTCTAGACCTTGAAAGCCAGGGTCACAGATTCAAGCCCTGACACCCAGCTTTCTTGGCTGAGCGACTGGTTGGCTGCCCATAGAACGTCTTATCCCAACTGGCAAAGGGGATGCTCTGATGGTTAGACAACTAGACAATAGGCACGCATTGCAGTATTGTGGGCTGACCACAAAGTATAGTTCCCCTAGACACTGCACAAGACTCAAATCCCTCTGAGCCTCGGTTTCCTCACGGATGAAGTAGGATACCGTGCCTGACAAGTGGAGTTGCCTGAGGATGAAACAAGGCCACCTGTGTGCTGGAACCCCAGCAGGACACCTGGCATAGGAGGGGCTCCCCACTCACCTCCACCAAAGAACCTCGTGAAAGCTGATGTCACACGTGCCTCTGCCAAATGCTGCCCGTACATTCTTCGATTGGAAGAAGAACAGTTTAGAGAAACTACAGGCATTTGCCATCCTCCTTCATTATTAATTTTATAGAGAGTTATTTTGTGGCTCTGGTTTTTTTTTGGTAATTAGATGCTGTAAAATTTTTTTAGTGATTTTCTCTTCTTTGTAATTAGAAATAGCGATTAGAGTATCTTTTATATTACATGGCATTTTTCCTTTAAACAATTGTATACATTTTGTATTCTTTGCTTTTCTGCATACAGACTTTAATGAGAATAGATTCATTGTGTACCATAATTTGCTATTATTATAGTGTGTCATGAAAATGAGTTATTTCCGTCACAGAAATATAATGCCCAGTGTAATGTATTTTTGCTGGTGGGTTTTTATTTTTTTTCCCTCTAGGGACAAGGGAAATGTGTTTGCCAAGTTTGGAACCCACTTGAACCTGAGAGACTGGGGGATTGCAAAGCAGACTCGGGGGTTCTGGGGTCTGAAATTGCCCTCCACTTTCTTTGGGCTGCATTGGATAGAGTGTGAGGTTGCAGGGAGGTGGTTTTCCACATTTCATTAAAAGCATACACACAAGCTAGGCATGGTGGTGCACACTTGTAATCCAGTACTTGGGAGGCTGAGACAGGAGGATTGCAGGTTCAAGGACAACCTCAGCAACTCAGCGAGACCCTCAGCAACCTAGCAAGACCCTGTTTCAAAATAAAAATAAAATAGGGCTGGGTGTATAACTTAGAGGTAGAATGTCCCTGGGTTCAATCCTGTGTGTGTGTGTATGTGTGTGTGTCTGTATGTCTGTGTGTCTGCGTGTCTATGTTAAAAAATACACACAAGATTCTAAACAGTGGGTTCTCAGCAAATGGCATCTGTTCTAGCCAGGCATGGAGAAACCAAAAGCAGGCTCCTCCTGAAGACATGGAGGGGCTGGGTGCGGCTCAGTGGTAGTGCACGTGCTTAGCATGTGCAAGGCCCTGGGTTCCATCTCTAGCAACAACAAAAAGAGGGGAAGAGGCCCGTGTTTTTCTCTACTGCCGAGGGCAAACTCTGCCCAGGCAGAAGACTCCCCACATTTAATGTCCTGTGTCACAGTCCGGCCTGCCCACAGAGTGTGCTGGCGGGCTTCAGGTTGGGTGTGCGGCCTGTCTGCTCCAGCCTCCCAGCTGCACGTGGCAGCTGTGGCAGGGATGGAGAAGAACGCGAGCCCCACGAGGCACAGCAGGATGCACGTCCAATGGCTGGGCTCTCCCGAAAACAGGCCCCTCCAAGTACAGCGTGCTCCACGAGAGGTCACTGGGGGGGGGGTGGAACTTGACCTGTCATCCACATTCCAGGAAGGTGGGGGCAGACAGGCATAGAGTGGCTATACTTGGCCCTAGGGGTTCTCCAGGCTATGACATCTCATGGGTGAGGGTAGGATGGGTACCATGGAACAAAAGCACAGAGGGACATGCCACTGGAGCCACTGGGAGTGGCTCCTTGCAGGAAGCCAATGGCACCTTCCAGAAGGTCATTGGGGAGCGGTGACCGCCTTCCTCACGCAGGCGTGGCACCGGAAGCTCTGGGGAGCACCCCACCTCCCATGAGTAAGTGAATCACGTGGGTCTGCAGGGGACTGTTGTGACAGCGAGAGGACCACCCCTGCTTCCCCACCCCCAGCCAGGCCGCTTCCCACAGCAGGTGGACACTCTGCTGACCTCAGAGGGCAGAAACCAGAGACCCGGATGCTGACAGCAGCCCTCCTCCCGTCTTGCAGCTTCTGGCTTACAAAGCCTCATGCTTTCTCTCTCCTCCTTCAATTGTCCTGACAGCCCCGGATGAATTCTTCTGGATAGATTCTTCCCACTTTACAGAGAGAAAATGAGATGTTCAGTAGCTGGCATCTGGTAAGAGTCGGGGCACCTGTCTGGGAGGGGAGCAGCTGAGCAAGGTCCAGTCCAGGGCTCCTGCTGGACAGGGTGGACCCTCACCATCGCGCCCTCAACAGATTCTCCCTCAGCTAGCTGAACCAAGCGCATGCTGGCAAAGAGACCAGGACTGGACAACAAATTCCCAGAGTTAAATCCCGGTGCTGTCACTTGCCAGCCATGACCTTGGGCAAATGATCTACCTTCATGGTGGCTCAGTTTCCCTGTTGGAAATCGGGGATAACAATAGCATATACCTCGTGGTATATGAGGATTATATGAGGATTAAACAACTTCACCCAGGAGCCCTGTGGCTCAGTGTGAACATGCTCCTGCATGCAGCTGCTCCACTGTGTGGAGCAAAGAGGCACCAGTGCCCTGGTGAGGAAGCTGCAGGCCGGCTCCGACCCTCACCCCAACCCCACCCCAGGCTTGCTGGGCTGAGCCTTGCACCTCAGAGCTGCTGCCGCCCTGGTTGGGATTCTCAACAAACGCCATCTCTTCATCCTGGTGCATCCATCCGGAAGAGCACTGTGAACATTCGGCTGCGGCATGTCCCCAAAGTTCCATGTGTTAGAGACTCGGTCCCCAGGGAGGTACTATTGGGGGTTAGTGAAATCTTTAGGAGACAGGGCCTAGTGGGAGGTCTCTAGGGCGTTGGAGGCGTGCCCTTGAAGGGGATTGTGGGACTCCAACCCCTTCCTCTTTTGCTCTTTCTCCTTGACCATGAGGTGAGTGGTTTTGTTCCACAATGGCTCCCACCACAAAGCAACGGAGCCAGGCAAACTGGGACCTCTAAAATTGTGAGCCGAAATAAACTTTTTTTCCTTTGTAAGTTGATGAATGCTATTATTTGTTACAGTAGTGGAAAACTAGCTAACACAAATGCCTTTTTCCAATTCCTAACAAGACTCGAGCTGGCTAGCAGCAGCTGTTCTACAGACAACACATTCAAGGTGCCCAATTACTATCAGCTGCGGTGGATTCTCAGTCCCTCAGATTCCCCTCTTCCCCCTGCTCAACCTGTCCCCTGGGAAAGCTCAGAGCCACGCTCACTTGGTTACTGATCCAGAGCAAGGCAAGGGTGAGTGTGTTTGTGTGGCTAACATCGCCCCTGTGGTTGTGTCTCTCCATGAAATTCCCTTGGACAGCCGAGAGCTCCGGCCTGGCCTCCCCAATACTTGACCTCCACTCAGGCTCAGTCCCCAGTGTATGACTGTGACGCCCCCATCCTTCCCTGCAGGGAATGACCCTTGTGTCCCAGAGAACCCTCCCTTAGATCTGTTCCACTCACCTCCTGGGTGCATCTTTAACTCTCTCCCCAGCTGAGGACTCATATTTAAGCAAGCCAAAGTGACCTTTCACCATCAATACCGAATGCAAAGCTACTGAATTGTATAAACACATGTCCTGAGAAGGGGCCCATCTGTCCTCCTCTTGGGGCCCCCCTCCCCTTTATAATTGTTTTTGCTCCCCTAAATTCAGATATAATTCAAGTCAGAGGAATCACGGCCGGACTACATCTGCAGGCAGGGAATTATTGTATGACTTTTTGGTGGCGTGACAGTGATGTTTCGACAATCTATACATATTGATTTAGGTCGATAATAAACAATTTGATTAGCCTCCCCCCATCCGTGGGCTGTCATTTCAATCACTGGCAGGGCCCAGCAGAGTGGAAGGGAGGCAGCACACACAAGTGGCCAGAATTCTCAAAATAAGAAACTCGGTCCTGATTAGAGGCCTGGCTTCAGTGAATTGGACAAGACAGCTCAGCCGCCACGTTATTAACTCCCTGGGAAAATACTCGGCCAGTCCCCCGGGCCAGCCCGCATATTCTGATGTGGATCGATAAGCAATCTCCGGTGTATATGGAATTCAGACTCGAATCATTTGTCTCCGGCTCCTTTCTCCAAAGGGAGCCCTGTGGTCCAGACCTGGCCCGCCGCCCCAGCACCCCCCAGCCCACCCCCACTCCCCTTTTAACTAATGACCCGCCGAGGAGGAGGCCAGACAGCGAAACCTCTTCCATCATCCGGAGGCGCTCTCTCAGGTGGACCTAATGATGGTAATGGCCTCCTTTCAATTTTTTAAAAACGATGCCCGCCCCAACGTCTTGGGGGTGAGTTTGTATAAATGATAGGCACGCCTCTCCATGACAGATGTCTGGGTGTCCTGGCAATGGACAGGCCCCGCAGCCCTGGATGCGGTCACAGAGCAGGAAAGTGACCCTGTGCCAGGCCGCTGTGGGTGCCTCTCAGGGAGGCTGGGGGCGGGTTCAGGAAGGCTCCATGCTCTCCCATGAGCTGGCTTCTTGGGCCTCTGGTCACTGATCGATGGAGCTCTGGAGGTGTGCAGGAACCCTCAGAGACTACCGGGCCCCTTTGGTTACAGGTGGACTCGAGATGGGGGCCTGCAAGGAAGCACATAGCAAGTTAGCTACTGGCAGAGACACTGGGCCTCCTAACTCCCATGGTAGAGAGGGCAGTGTGCTGCGGTGGTCAGGATAAGCATCGCTGCCCATTGCCTCTGGCGAGTTACTTCACCTCTTTGAACCTGTTTCTCCATGTAACATGAGGCAACCTATGTTGCCTATTTGCGGTGAGCATTTCATGGAATAATGCAGATAGAGGGCCTAGCGCAGGGCTGGGCGCATAGTAAATGCTCAATAAATGGTTACTTTTAGCATCTCCATGAGTTGTAAACATTGTCATTATCTTTATCATCAGACCCTTCTTTTAAAAAACAAAATTTCAGGCCGGGCGTGGTGGCGCAGGCTTGTAATCCCAGTACTTTGGGAGGCGGAGACCGGAGGATCCAGGTTCCTGGCCAGCCTCAGCTCTCTCTCTCTCTCTCTACTCTCTCTGTGAGGCCCTCCACAACTTTGTGAGACCCGGTTTCAAAATAAAATATAAAAAATAGGGCCAGGGGTGTAGCGCGGAGGTAGAATGCCCCTGGGTTCAATCCCCGGTACCGCAAAAAAAAAAAAAATTCAGTGGGGCTGGGGACGTAGCTCAGTGGGAGAGCACTTTCCTAGCACATGTGAGGCCCTGGGTTCAATCCCCAGCATTGCAAAAATAAAAAATAAAAGAAATTCAACATGTGACATAGACAAATGCAGCCGTTCTGCCTTACCAGGAGGCTGGAGAAGCCAGGCTTTGGCTGCCTGGCCACGCCCCGTCTCACCATCCCTCCTCTGTAGAGCCCCTACGACTGTCTGGAATAGGTGCAGAATCTGCTGGTACAGTGGAAAGGTGATGCAATCAGCAGGCAAACATCTGCCCCAACTTTAGGATGCAATGCCTTCTCCTCTCTTGAGGCCTCAGTTTCCCAGGTGAGGCCACCTCAGCGCTCAGACTCTGTCTGTGCATCTTTGGAGAGGTCAAGTCCCTGTGGTCTTTTGGAGTCCCATAAAGCTGAAGAGCCACAGCACCACAGAGCAGTGTTCTCCACCCTGTACTTCATGGAGAAGGGCCTCCGTAGTCCTTCAGTCAGGGAGAGTCAGGGGCGTAGAGCCCTGTGTCCCCATCACCACAGAGCAGCCTGGATCTCCACCCAGGGGACCTGTGTCCCAGAGAAAAGCAAGCAAAAGACAGTGTCTGTGAGGACTGGATCTGGCTGTGAGAAACAAAGACCTAAAATAACAAGACTTAAACAAGATCAGACTTTATCTCTCTTTTACATAAAAGCCAGGAAGTCGGCCAACCAGGCCTGGTGTGGCTGCTCAGCTCACAAAGTCCTCAGGGACCCAGTTTCCTTCCAGCTCGCTGCTCCCCAATCCTGGGGTCATGCAAGCTGCTTGTCTTCATGTTCCAAGATGGCAGTCAACAGAGCCAGCGTTCCAGGAAGTAACGTGGAGGAAGTGACAAGAGAGATTGGGAAAAGGGGCGCATGCCAACTCTTTTTTTTTCTTAATAAATTTTTAATTTAAAAGTAGTATTAGATGTACAGAAAGCTTGTGATGATAGTACAGAGTCCTCATAACACCCACACTCTAGTTTCCCCTCTTATTAACATCTCATGCTACTATGATACATTTCTCAAAATTAATGAACCAATATTGATAAACTATTAGTATTAATTGAAGTCCATATTTAATAGATCTGCTTAGTTTTCACCTAACATCTTTTCTGTTCCTGGATCTTGTCAGACAGCACTTTACATTTAGTTGCTGGGCCTTCACCTCCTTAGGTTCTTCTTGGCTGCGACAGATAATTTTTGATAACCTTGACAATTTTTTTTTATGCTACTGGGGTTTGAACCCAAGAGCATTCTACCTCTGAGCTACACCTCCAGCCATTTTTATTTTTTATTTTGAAACAGACCCACTAAGTTGCTGAGGGCCTCGTTAAATTGCAGAGGCTGGCCTCAAACCTGCAATCTTTCTGTCCCAAGTATTGGGATTATAAGCGTGTGCCGCCCAGCTTGCCCTTGACAGTTTTTAGATATACTGATCAGGTGTTTTGCAGAATGTCCCTCCGTTAGAATTTGATGCTTTTCTCACGATTAGACTGTGGTTTTTTTTGTTTTGTTTTGTTGTTGCGGTACCGGGGATTGAACCCAGGGGTGTTCTACCTCCGCGCTACACCCCCGGCCCTATTTTTTTATACTTTATTTTGAAACCGGGTCTCATGAAGTTGAGGAGGGCCTCACTAGGTAGAGAGAAAGAGAGAGAGAGAGAGAGAGAGAGAGAGACAGGGAGAGAGAGAGAGAGAGAGCTGAGGCTGGCCGCGAACCCGGATCCTCGGGTCTCCGGCTCCCAAAGTACTGGGATTACAAGCGTGCGCCACCACGCCCGGCTAGACTGGGTTTTGAAGGAGTTTCTCCTTCCATCCAGTCCTTGGGCTGAGGATCATGGCAGGAGGAGCCAGAACAGATTACCAGACCTAGGGTCCAAAGGGGTAGGGGCTCAGCCATGGTGCATATCAATACAACTAAATACCTGTAAAGATTTTACTTTATTTGTCCTTGATAGGAAGCCTGAAAAAAATGTTTTTATTGGGGCCTCACCATTTCTAGACAGTTAAAAAACAAAAAACTATATGATATTTCCAACTCTAGGGTCGCTAAGTGAAAACTTACTCTCTTTGCCTCTTACTGCCCGTAACTGGTGCTCATGCGCTCATTCCAGCACTATTTCATCCTGCTTTGTCTCACTGTGAATGATGTGCAGGTTTGACTACCAACTGGACGTCAGCTCCTCAAGGAACTGGGACTTGGTTTCTTTGGCTTTCTCCATGAGGAGCAAAGGGGGCCAACACCCTCCCAGCGTATGTGTACACACCAAAGATATAACAGATCCAAGTGCCCTGCACCATGCCCCGCCCACAGCAAATGCCCAGAAAGCATCTGATGAAAATAAAAACAGATGCGCTCGAGTGTCAAAGGAATGAATTAACGCGCGAGCGTGTGAATGTTTCTCTCTGGGATAGTGCCGACAGTTAACAAGAAAAGGCTGGAGTTATGTTAATTCCCATTAATATCCTCCAAGGGTGTGGGGGAAGAAGATGGACTGGCGAGCCTTGAAATGCAATCAGATCCTGTTTTTATCTCCTTTGCTACAGCTTTATTGTAGTGAAATATGTTCGCTTCAGCCGAGGGCGATCACCCTAAATAGACAATGCGAGAGGCCCGAGATGCCAGCGGGAATTTTCAGAGCGTCTACTCTGGACGCCCAGCTCCAGGCCGTTTGGGTTTTATGTATTAAAACCGCCCACAGACGTGATTGTGCGCAGCCTGCTGATGGGTATTTGCTGCTTTAGACTCAATTTATCCCCAGCACTCATTGTTGCTATTGATTGATTTTTAAATTAGATGAAGGCAATCAGTAAATACCACCCAATCAAGTTCTAAAAACATACAGGAGATTAGACAATTTAGGGTAATCAATGGAAATATTCCTTGATTTGCTACCACTCAATTTTGACCATAAATTACAACTATAACTTGCAAGTTAGTAAGCTATAAAGCAAGTGGATGTGACAAGAAAAACTATAAGAAATGAATTAAGGGGTTGAAGAAGCGCCACTGATGTTGTCTTGTAATGAGGTGAAATGAGTCTTCCTTCATATTTTGCATTTCTTGTTGGGCCTCGTCACCAGTGATAGGTCAAGACATAGATGAGCCTGTCCTTTTAAAAACTTGGGGGAGGGTGGCAAAGCTGGATATGATGAGGAAAAACAGAATAACCATTTTCTAACAGATGAGTCGGAACAATAACTGATCAACCTAATTCTGCGGTTGCAAATAAATGTCATATAATTTTAGGCTCAAAGCCCCACAGTTTGTTAAAACCCTCACCTACCTCACAGTCACTTTCAAATGCTAATTTGAAAGTCACACTTCAATACTGTTATTTCCTACAAAGTCTAAAATGTAACAATAATTAAATGTAATTTTAGACCAGAACTTCATACTCTTCAAAAGCTATATTTATCTGATTGTACGATCTGCCCATCTTCCATATTTTTAAGGGACGCATGTTGGGACAATGGGTTTATTTTTCTTGCTCCACCCCCCAGGCATGGGATTTAGATGAAACAAATTTGCTTTCAAGAGCTCATGGTTAAGCCGGGTGTGGTGGCACACACTTGTACTTTGGGAGGCAGAGACTGGAGGATCCGGGTTCGCGGCCAGCCTCAGCTCTCTCGCTCTCTCTCTCTCTCTCCCCCTGTCTCTCTCGTTCTCTCTCTCTCTACCTAGTGAGGCCCTCCGCAACTTCATGAGACCCGGTTTCAAACTAAAGTATAAAAAATAGGGCCGGGGGTGTAGCGCGG
>PVJS01006075.1:48097-61647 GCA_004027185.1 Glis glis | reverse complement strand
GGGGCTATTGTTCCCCCACCTCTGGTTGTTCGCCTCCCTTTTTCTGTCTGTGTATTCTTAAATGTTACTATCTTTAGTTGCTATCCCCCACGGAAGTCGTGTGGGATTTGTATGGCTGTTCCGTTTGGAGCACCCGAGAGAATTTAGAGACAGGCTCCTCTCGGTGTCCTTACTCTGCCGCCATCTTCCCTCCAACTCTGGTAGAAAATTTTTAAAAAAATATTTTAAAAGTATGGCTAACCTACAGTCATAAAGTAAGTTGATTAAAATATTTTAAAACTATCTTTTAGAAGATCAAAATGTTACTTGCTTACAGAAAGCACATTGGGGAATAATTTTAATATCTATTTTCTGATCATTACTAAGATATTCCTTATGCCATTGTTCTTCTTTGCATTCCTTTGGCAAATCCTCAATTCTAGAAGAATTTTACTGTTTGCTCCCTCCAGACCTAATACTTGGTGTAATTCTGGAGAATAGCATACAGATTAGAGTTTGTATAAACCTGTATGGGCTCACCTGGACCATCAGAGCAGCCACAGCATACTTCTTGGCTTCCAGTGTTAGCTCTCTGTCCTTGTTCTTCATGCTCTTAAATTTTATTTAAAGTTTTTATTTCTCTTAATTTTTCTTCTATTTATCCTTCTATTGTTTCCTATTTGGGTGAAATTACTCTAGTATTCATCCAGTTATCTAAGCCAAAAACCTGAGTATTATCATTGATATTTCTTTTTTTATCCCTGAAACTTAATCAAACACAAATTATCAGAGATTCTAATAAAACACAAATCACTAGAGATTTGGTATCTTAACATCTTTTAAATCTATTTAATTTCTCTCCTTTCCCGGTGGCACTGTTCAGATAATCATTACCTTTCAATCATATGCCTACAACAACCTCCTAAATGACTCTTAACATCCAGTCTTCCCTTTCTTTAGAAGGCAGACAGGATATATTTATATATAAGCACATCTCATCATGCCCCCTCCCTACGCAAAGTCCTCCCATGGTTCCCATTGCTCTTTGGAGTAAAGTCCAAACCCCTCAAGAATTTAAAAGATTTATAAGGACTGGTCTCCTCCTTTTTCATGCTACCCCACTGCCTTGCATGAACCCCATTTTA
Source organism: Glis glis (assembly GCA_004027185.1). Taxonomy (NCBI): domain Eukaryota; kingdom Metazoa; phylum Chordata; class Mammalia; order Rodentia; family Gliridae; genus Glis; species Glis glis. Next base: position 60,523 of record PVJS01006075.1, on the reverse strand, counting down.
CAATTTTTAGTTTCTAGGATGCATTGTTACCAACTGCTTTTTATAAGTGCCTTCTCTTCTCTCTAACATAGCTTGGGTCCCATGCCACCCACCCCTCCTCCAATCACTCTCTCCCCTTAAGTGTCCCTATTTATCTTTCAAATCTCAGTTCCAGAGTCCCTTTTTTAAGGAAGCCTTCTGTGAATCTCAGATCAGTTTCCTATGCCCAGTACCTGTGTGGTAGCACAGAATGATGGTATTTCCATTCCATAATTGTATTAGAATCTGCTGTTTCATTTTCTATATCCCCATTTGACCTTAAATTCCTTTAGACAAAAACCATGCATAATTTAATCACTATTATATTTCCAATTTCTAATAAACTACTAGGCACATTGTAAGCATTTAATATTTATCAATTGGTTGATCCTTGAATAAATTCAGATGACTTTTTTTTTCTTACTGAAAGCAGTTGTATTTGAGGTTATTAGAGAAGTTTGAACTGATTGCTAATGGACATGTTTTTCTCCACCCAGTGGCTAAACTGCCCATGATTATTCCTGGGGTTATTAATTTGCACTTCAACGACTTTTATGTAGCATCAGTAGCATCACTACAAGTGGTTGAATAGGAAATCTTAAAAAAAGTTATAATGCATCAATAAAAGCATATTAAAAAAAGAGTAATGCTAAGTTGCTCAGATGGAAAGCATTTTGGTTGTACCCCATTGTGTAAAACTTTGTTCAAAATCTGAGTGTTCTAAAAGGCAATTATCACAACATCTAAAAATTTCAGTTCTGACTTGCCTCCTAAAGAAAAACAAAACAAATATATGCAAAAACAATGTGCTTGCAAACATGTGTTGCCTTTTAATGACTTAAGCCTCTATTAATGCACAAGAAAAAATGGAAAGTAAAGCTCCTGCTCACTGAAATATATCAGGAGCCTTCTGTTCTCTGTTAGAACAGCTGCCCTATTTACTACTGCTTTGATGAAGACACTGCCCAGCTTCTCTATTCAGGAAGATCAGTGTTTACACTCTAGTTGGTCTTGAATCAAAACAGTTCTGATTTGTTAATAATTCACTAACCAAATATTATGACTGAAAAACTGGGATGTTGGTAAATAATCAGATGCAGAATGGAACTTCTGTTGCATTTAGTCTGATCATAGAAATGGAAAACACAAATAAAAAATGTAATTTAGCAATTCATCCTATCCTATTAAATGCCAGCTGTTTTCAGTGTTGTAGAATGGAATGCTTTGTTTTTCCCCTCATGTCTTTAGAAATTGGGGGATAATTGGAAAGCAATTAAGCTACTTCACATTTTGTACAGGCAAAAAAGTCAATGTTACCGAAGATACATTTGTTCATTCAGTAAATATGTGTGGCACACCTATTATGTGCCAGGTATTTTACAAAGCACTGAGGAAACAGCAGATGACAACAGCAGCAGAGTCCCTGCATTGAAGGAATTTACCTTCTAACATGGGGTAAAAGAACCAAACACCCACTCTGCCAGGCGGGAAATGCCGTGAAGGGCGGGGACGGGGCAGAGTGCACAAGTGCTGTCTGATGCACAGGGCATGAGGGGGGCAAGGCCAGACACAGGTTCATCACACCACCCACGGTAGTGTCTGCTACCATCATCCACTCATTGCACTTCGGTAAATTAAACAAAGGATTCCGTTTAACAATCTCCTCCTATATTGATTTTTAACTGCCGCCATCAGTAGTGATTCTGACAGATATAACTTGGAGGCTGCAAAAGTGCATCATATATTAGGTATCAAACTTAGTCACTTTCCCTGTGGTAAACATGTATATCTAATATTTTCTGGTTTAACTAACAATTATATTAGTTATCAAGGGTCATGATATATACCGATAGTTTCATAAAAACAAAAAATACTGACTTTGCTTACAAAAGGTTTTACCTAAGAGATAAATCCAATAAATTTTATTGTATTTGATATATCTCAACCATCCCCCCTTATCTGTAGGGGATATATTCAGATTGATCACTGAAATCTCAGATAGTACCAAACCCCATGTATACTGTGTTGTTTCTTATACACACATACCTATGATAAAGTTTAATTTATAGATTAGGCACAGTAAGAGATCAACAACAATAGCTAATAATAAAATAGAAAAATCATAACAATATACTCTAGTAAAATATACTCTAATAAGAGTCATTTAAAGATTATGAATTGTTTATTTCTGGGACTTTCCATTTAATTTTTTGTGTGTGGGGAGGTATGCTGAGGATTGAACACAGGGGCATTCGGCCTCTGAGTTACACTCCCAGCCCTTTATTTTTTACTATTTTGAAACAGGGTCTCAGTTATGGAACACTGGCCTCAAACCTTCAATCATCTGTCCATTTAATATTTTTGAACCTTGGTTAACTGCAGGTAACTGAAACCTGGCAAAGCAAAGTCATGGTTAAGGGAAACTACTGTGTTCTAAATTTACTTTAATTGAATATGCATAATGATGATAGCTTCCATGCAGTGTGTTTCATTTGCAAAATGTTTCCACATATCCTATCTCATTTAAGCACCACAACAAACCTATAAACTGAGTTATTGTTTTTATTTAATAATTGAGGAGCCAGAGAGTCAGAGAAGTTAATAAATAAGATAATAAAGAGCCAGTCCACAAACCCAGGCATTCTGATTCCAGATTCATGTTGTACTGTGCCATTGTGTGCATACCAAAACATAATGAATTATTGCAGCAGTCAAAGTAATTTTTCTACAAATCAACAACTATGCAATAAATAAAAATGTGTGGGTTATTTTAATCAGTCTCTTGATTTTTAAAACGCCTTATATTATTTTCTTCATTAAATAAATATGCTCCAAATTAAAACCAAAGATTTAGTTTTTCACACACCCAAGAAAAGACTTCCTTTCAGCAGTCAAAAGTATGAGATGTTAAAGCATCAACTAGAAATAGTGATTAATTATAAATGCTTGTGGTGTTTTGCATCTTATATGAAACCACTCTGAAAATCAAAATGGCGCAAAAGAGGCCCTCTGTGTAGGGAAGGAGCTGAGGAAGAAGATGAATAACTAGAGGCATTCCGCACTAAACCATCTTTAGCAGCCTTTTTTCATATCCATATAACCTACAGACTGAGAGAGAAGTTTGATTTTGGAGTTTTACTTTCCCTCCCTCCACTCCCTCCCTTCCTTCCATCTTTCCTTTATTCTTCCCTTCCTTCCTCTTTTTCTTACTTTTTTTCTCTCCGTTTTCTCCTTCTCTCTTTCTCTTCTAAGAATGGCTTAGAGGAATACATTTTGAAAGGTCTGTCTAAATCAATGAATTGTGTTTCTTTGAGATTGGAATATTAGAATTACTACCTATTTCTGTAACACAGGTGTTACTATGTTTTGCATCATGGAAAATCTTAATGTTTGTTTTAAGTGCAAAAAGAGAAGTAAAATCTTCCTAAATGAAATAATTATTTCTTTGTTCAATATTTATTATCTTGAAATGTCTAGAGTCTACAGTTATCTGAAATGTATATGTATGTATAGATAAGGATATCAAAAAAACTTTATTTCCCCCATTTCCAAAATTCTGTAATATAAGATTGCAACAAAAAAAATCTATGAGATAATTAAAATGATAGGAGAAGCAGAAAAAGAAGGAAATTTGACAAATTTATCACCAAAGTTTGGCAGAACAATAGCATATGAAAGCGCACTAAGTCTAGATTTGTATGCCAAAAATTTTTGTTTTAAAATTTTTATGTTATCATGGTAAGAACACTCAACATAAGCTCTACCCTCTTAAAAAAATTTTTAAGTGTACAATCCACTTGTTGACTACTTCAAAGCTGGATTTGCTGGGATTCCCTGTATAACATTAATCAGGTCACTTGAACCCCTTCATCCTCATTTTTTTCTCTAAAATGCTATTGTTTCTTAGTACCTATGCAAGTAATACAAGAAAGATGAATTCAAAACCAGTTTGTAAGGTTTTATAAGTAAATTAGCATTATTATTTAGCAGCATAATGTGTTAAGAAAAGATCAGCCACTAACCAATCTCCAATATATGTTCTGTTTTTGAAACACAAAATGGTATGTCTACATAGTGTATTCCAAAGTAATGGCAAACTTCAGATTGAATGAAATAATAATATAATTACAGTGGGTTTGGGGAAACTTTTCTTACTTTTGGAACCTGAGAACATAGATGTAAGTATTTACCAAGATATTAGTTACCTAAACCTGAAGAAGTATGGGTTGCCTATAATCAATGACCAACAATTATGCCATCTGTGATCAAATGAAGTGGTATTGCATTGAAACTGATAATGTTAAGTATAATCTCATGCTTAGTATCTCTTGTGTAGTTTCAGCCTATATTCAGAAAAAAAGAAAGACCCAAATTACCTTTTATATGAAAACTATGAGAACGCCAAAGCCCATCAGATGAGCCACCAGGGACACTTTCCCTATATTCCATTTGTCTTGGAGTTTTATGAGAACTAAAAGCCTAATCAATAATTTAACAAGCTAATGGACATATTTTTAAACACAGTGAACTCATTCTGAAAAGGGGCACACTGTCAGAGCCACAGAGGCAAAAATGGAAACTAACTGCTAATATTTAATGCTTATCTTGAAAAATGCTGTGTTAGAGCATGAGCAAGTGTCGAGCTGCTTTAAATTGGGTACATTTCTTCCTGCTCTGCACAGCTATTGCTTATTTCTGTTTTTGTTATTGTGTTTTTTCCTATGAACCATGTGTCTGACCATTGTGTAAATGACTCAATTTTGATTTTAAAGACAATATAAGCACAGTATTAAGTATTCAAATATTATATACGTATTTTAACTAAAAATGTACTCTTTAAAAAATGATTTTGAATTCCAGTTTAAGATGCTGTATAATATATTCTATTGATATTCATGACCAGAAAATTTATAGTGACACTGGATTTGTGATACAAGTTAAGAAAAGCAAGGAAACTATTATGGTTCTAATGGTGGAAATATTTTAATTCAACCTAAAGAATGTTGATGTTTCATTTACAGATAAAATGAGGACTTTAGTTTTCATTTTCATTTTCTTTTTTCCTTCCCATCTTCCTATATTTTGAATATTAACAACTTTATAGGAAAAGCAAAAGTAAAATGTTATAAAAAGCAGCTAACTTGCAATTAAAATTATATAACTTGCAATTAAAGACTCAAGGGGATAGCCTACATTCATTAATAATTTCCCATTTGTTACTGTAACAGTGCCTTTGCCCTCAGTTAAGGATGATCCATAGAGTTCAATTATATTTGCCCAATTCTCTATTATCAAGATTTATACATTACCATATTTAAAGCTCCTTTTTCCTTGGACCATAGATGCATCATGGAATGGATCTATTCCATAGGCAATATCTCCCCAAATTCACTGTATGCATATTATGTCTGGCAATCAGGTTAATAAAAATATTTGTACCGACGTGGCATAGAATATTGAGCAAAAGCATTCTTTGTATCTAGTAAGAACATAACAATCAAAATAAGTAAATAAAAGAACAGAATAAGCAGAGAAGCATGCGCTGTCATGTAAAAATGGCAACAATGTACTGTAAGTCTGTGAAAAATAGTTTATTACTCTCTCAAATGCCATATCCTTTGACTTCCCTTATGTAGGCCTCAAACCACATCCATTTTTAATTTGTCTTATTCTGCCTATGCTCTCTGAGTTTTTTTCTTTTAAAACAAGCCATTTGTCCAGAAATACTAAAACTAAAATGCTCTGTCTGCACAATAGGTGCTTTTAGTCAGCCAGATATGCACCGTTAAGCTGTGCTTGCAGAATTGTTTTTCTTAAAGTGCAGTCAATTGACTGTATACTGGCACTAATTTGTTTCTAGTGGGTAAGGCATGGGCATATGCTGCTCTGTACAACAGGGACTACACCCATCATGTCTAGGGTGCTTGCTTTATTCTCTGCAGAGGGAAATTTAAATGCAGCGGCATGCCTCAGCTTATAACCCCACAATATCTCCATATTCTGCTTTCTTCCAAGGCAGATTCTCCATTTGCCCCACATTAAGTTTTATACTTCCTTCATAAAACAAGGCTTACTCTCCTAAGGAAATTTGGGAAAGATTACTTAGAGCCAGTCCACTGCAATACTCTTTTAACACCATTATGTTAATATTCTAATGAAATGAAAATATATATTTGCCTGTGAAAATAATCCTCACAATACTCTCAAAGCAGAGTTTCATTTATAATTTTGTTAGACTTCGGATGTTCACAGGAGCTTTAAAATTCCATCTTAAAATAACAACGCTAGAGGGCAGGTGGCAGATTTCTAGGACATTGTTATATTTCTTCAGGCACTCAACCTGCAGCCTGGTTTTTTCATTACAATTTCAGTCCTGGGAAACTATAATTATCCTGAAGCACACTACTTTATACTGTCTTATTTCTTAATTACAGTAGTGACATGAGATAAATGCATACTTATTGGGATCAAATGCATATTATTTTGTGGTAATTATAAAGAAGTTCTCTTGACAACAATTGCAATTATATGGTTATCAACTACTGATACCATGTATGTTCTGGAAACTCTGTAATTAAGTCCTACCAAGAGGACATTTCCTATTCGTGATAAAAGAGCTTAAGAGTGAGAGATTGGCCAGTGTTAAAACCAGATGCCCTGAGCTTCTTCAAATATCCTACATGAATCTCAAGTAAGAATGTTATGTCAAGTAACAGTTGGGAGACTTACTTTAAATTTCTACATAAACAGCTATGTAAAGAATACTCTTTAAAATGACCTTTCTCCTTTTGAATTTACAGTATAAATCTTTGAATAGACCCCAAGGAACAAAAATGGACAAGAAATATGACAGGAGAGATGTTATCTACAAAGATAAATTTTCTGCCTGTGGGTAGTATTCTTTTCAAACACTATATTTCATTGTCTTAAAAGTTTTCATTTAGGATTCCCCAAATAATTTATCTTTTGTCGTTCTATTTCAAAGAAAATAAGAAAAACTTTAAGTCACTAAATCCATAGTTTTTCCATTGTTTTCTATAGAAATGTGTGCTTTATCTTCTATTCAAGGCAAAAGGAAAAATATGTAGATGTCCAATTCAATATATAAAAATGTTTGTGTAAAGGTTTCAGGTATATAATGTGTTCGATTTGGGACTCTGAGCTGTACATGGTGGTCCACACCTGTAATCCCAGTACCTGGGAGGCTGAGACAGAAGTATGGCAGATTAGAGAACACCCTCAGCAACTTAGTGAGACTCTCAGCAACCTAGCAAGATCCTGTTTCAAAATAAAAATAAAATAGGGCTGGATGTGTAGCTCGGAGGTAGAATGCCCCTGGGATCACTCCCCAGTATAAAAAAAAAAAAAAAGGATTTGGAAATCTGGCTCCCTGGGCTTGAATTCCTGTGCTGCCACTGACAAGACGTGGACTTGGACAAGTTACTTAAGTACTCTGTTACTGGTTTTCTTCATCTGAAAAGGGGACAATAACAGTACCTTCCTTGTATGAGAACCATGAGGATGTAATAATTTTATAATTATTATAATAATTTAAAGTGTTTCAAATTGTGCCTAGGACATAGTGAGTGCTGTCTAGATTTTAGGCATTATTTTTTATATTTAGTGACACTAAAGGCAGTGGGGCAAGTTCTCATCTTCTCTTTATTTTCAAATATGGTGAGAAGTGACTTCTATAATTTTAATTATTCTTATGTAATAATTTAATAATTATTTAATAATTTTTATTATTTAATAATTATTTAATTTAATCTATAATTTTAATGTTTTTCTCAGGGAATCCTTTCAGTATTCTAGTATGACATACAGAAAAACAATGTCTTTCCTAAAGTACAAGGGGCATTCAAGCAATGAGACTGTGTCTTTAACTTACAATTTCTTGCCAGAGTAATGTTTTTTTGTAATTCTGGTACAAGGTAATGCTTTAATTATTTTTAAGATAAAATCCTCTGCTCTGGGCATTTACAGTTATACAATGACATATTATTTCTTGGGAACAGAAGGTCTGCAATATAACCTTAACTGAATAGCTACTATTCTATTCACAACTAGGTTGTGATGAGAATGATATTGGAATGGTTACTGCAAACCCATTTTTGTTTTAAAATATCCCAAAATGACCACATCAAGTCGCATAATCCCTTAAAAAAGAGTAAGTGAACATCCACATAAAACATGAGCCATTGAGACACTTGACTTTTCTTCTATTTCACTGTTTCAAACATTGTATTTGTGCTCATATAATTGTAATATACTTTTCTTACTTTATTAATGAAGTTAACAAAATACTTTATTATATTTGGGTTACTATGAATGCTCATAGATCTATAAAATTAGTAAAAAGTGGGTTTTTAAATATGTATATGTATTTTTAGATTTTTTAAACATACTTTTATTGGTGCATTATAGTCTCACATCATAATGTAGTTCATAGTGATAGTGACATACATGCACACAGCACTTGGAGGGCTTCCCCCCAGCTCCCTCCCCATCCCCCCTTCCCATATATGACATTGAGATTGGCATTGATATTCTCACATATTTGCATAATGTCAATATAAGTGATTCCTTCATTGATCCTCCCTCTGTCCCCCTTCCCCTAGACCACCTACCTGGCTGCATTGGAGTTTTTCCTCCATTATCTGAAATCCCTCCTGTATCTGGATTACTCTCTAGCTTCTGCATATGAGAGAAAACATATGACCCTTCACTTTCTGTAGTCTCTCTCTTTAGACTCTTGATGGTTTCCTTTGATGAGCAAAACCTTTTTAGTTTAATGCCATCCAATTCATTAATTCTTACTTTAATTTCCTGAGCTTTAGGGGTCTTATTGAGGAAGTTTCTACCTGTGTCTTTATGTTGGAGTATTGGACCTATGCCCTCCTCTAGTAATTTCAAAGTCTCTCATCTAATTTCTAGGTCTTTGATTCTTCTTGAGCTGACTCTTGTGCAGAGTGAGAGGTAGGGATTTAATTTCACTTTTCTACAAATGGATAACCAGTTTTCCCAACACCATTGTTGTAAAGACTGTCTTTTCTCCAACATATGTATTTGACACCTTTGTTGAAAATCAATTGGCTATAAGTATGTGGATTTGTTTCTGTATCTTCTATTCTGTTCCTTTGGTCTATGTTTTTGTTTTTGTGCCAATACCATGTTGATTTTATTACTATAGCTCTGTAGTACAATTTGAAGTCAGGAATTGTGATGGCTCCTGCATGGTTCTTATTGCTGAGGATTGCTTTGGCTATTTTGGGTCTTTTGTTTCTCTATATGAAATTTAGGACTGATTTTTCTAGGTCTGTGAAGAATGACATTGGTATTTTGAAAGGTATTGCATTGATTCTGTAGATCACTTTTTGTAGAATGGTCATTTTGATATTCATTCTTCCTATCCAAGAGCAAGGGAGATTTTTTGATCTTCTAAGATCTTCAATTTCTTTCTTTAGTGGTTTTATAATTTTCATTATAGAGATCTTTTACCTCCTTGGTTAGATTTATTCTTGTGTGTGTGTGTGATAATGGGGATTGAACCCAGGGGTGTTCTACCTCTGAGCTCCACCCCCAGCCCTATTTTGTTGTTTATTTTGAAACAGGGTCTCACTCAGTTGTGGAGGGCCTTGTGTTGCTGAGGCTGGCCACGAAACTGTGATCCTCCTGTCTCAGTCTCACAAATATTGGGATTACAAGTGTGCACCACCATGCCTGGCTCAGATTTATTCTTAAGTATTTTATTTTCTTTGAGGCTATTGTGAATGGAATTATTTTCTGGATTTCTTTTTCAGTGGATTCATAGTTGGCATATAGAAAAGCTACTGATTTTTTTAGATTGATTTTATATCCTGATACTTTGCTGAATTGGTTAATCAGCTCTAGAAGTTTTTTGGGTCCTCTAAATATAGGATTGTATATTTCTAATATGACATTTGGGAAGAAGTACAAAATATTGTTAGAAAATTAACTCTCTTTTTATGGGTTATAGAAGTAATCTCTAAAAGATCAAATTATGTCATTTCTCCTTTAGTATTTTTAATTTCTCTAAAAGATCAAATTATGTAATTTCTCCTTTAGTATTTTTAATTTCTGATACAATATCTGATGGACTGTATATTTGATTATCTTTATAATCACATTCAAATTTTTGCTTCATTTCTCAAGCGCAATCAAGATTTCACTTTTCCTTAGTTTCTGATACAAAAAAACGAACAACACTGACTGAAATGTTCTAATATTTTTAGTGAATATTGAGGTATAAAAAATTGTAGTACGATTAATGAGTATGGAAAAGTTTTTGCCTAAATGCAGTAATTCAGTGAGAAACAATAGTTTTTTTTAAATTGAATATAATATTTAACTGATACATCAAAACAAAAACTGTACTTACTAGTGGAGTATTATGTCATGTTTCAATACAAGTACACATTGTATAATGTGCAAAACAGGTTAAAAATATCTATGTCCTCAAACATTTATCATTTATTTATGGGGAAAACATTCAAAATCCTTTATTGCAGTAAAAAAAATCTCCATTAGACAACAGAGAAACAAGTTTACTCTAGGCTGATTTTATTTCAACTTGTATAAATGTCTACATCGGAAAATATCTGGATAAATTGTTTAATTTTAGAACTGGTCTAATTCTGGGTCTTCACCGGTTTGGAAATTACTTGTTTGGGGGGTTGGATGATATTGGTTGCATAACGGGAAAAACTGATATTGAGAGTGATACAAACAAAATATAGTATACTTTGTTTGGATGAGCAGAGAAGGAATGTCAATGTCAATTTAAATTTTAATAGTGGATTTAAGTATTATTTTGATAGGGAAGCTAAATGTGGACTTTCCACCTAGAAAGATAATTGTACTTCCCATGAAATTCTAAGGTTAGATGGAGTGCTGCCTGGAGCTTATGCTGCCACTTTTGAACTTAAGCATGTGATATTGTGTGGCCATTTTTATCTATCTTTCAGATCAGCATTTTCATGACCCATTTATCTAACTATGGGAATGACCGCCTAGGGTTATATACCTTTGTGAACTTGGCCAACTTCGTGCACAGCTGGACCAACCTGAAGTTGCAAACTCTGCCTCCAGTGCAACTGGCCCACAAGTACTTTGAGCTCTTTCCAGAGCAAAAAGACCCTCTCTGGCAGGTAACCTTTAACATTCTCTCCTGGGTTAGAGGGAAGGAAACTAGTACTTGGTGAATGCCTAATTTGTGATAGGAACTCTGCTGGACATGTTAAAACTGACATTTAAATATAAACTGCTTGCATACCCAGTAGTCTTATTCTCTTCCTCAACAATACTGTTTGTAGTTGTTTTATAGAGCCAGTGTTTGCAAATTTTTGTTTAATTCTTCTGGGTTTCTGTTTGTCAGGGTGGTTTAAAAATTTTGCATGGAGGATGTTTTTATTGTTGGCGTGTCCTTCAAGAGCCTCTCGTAATCTAAGACCCTGTAACTAGATCCTAAGATATATGTGTACAATATGGTGTATAAAAAGAGGAAAAGCAAGTTATATCTTGTGTCCATACAAATTTAGTTTCTCCTCAGTATATCTTCACTTTTCTTTAAATCTAATTTTTTGCTAACATTAGACCTACTGAAAAAAGATAGAATTTCCAGTTTTAGGACCGTTTCTACCAATAGTTCAGCTTCACATGGGGCCACTCAGCTTGGATGCATCAAATGTAAACTATCTGCTTCTTAGCAGTTATCTAGGAAAAATGCTGTCTCCCACATCCCTGGTTCCTTATGCATCAGATTACATTGACCCACACAATCAATAAGCTGGCTGCAGAGAGGAGATCAGATGTTCCCCTGCTAAGCAATCACTAGAGAAGTAGCATCATCATTAATGAGAAAATACTGTGAAACCAACTTTTTTATCTTCCTCTTTCTCTTTCTTCAAGATTGTTTACTTCTCTTTATTACATAAACTATGTTACATGCCAGTCTGCCTATACAGTCAGGGATCCAACCAATATATGTTTATTGAGCATATGCTATACATAAGGCAAGGTTAGCTGTTCCAGGATATGTAAAGAAGAATTAAATACTACATTTTTTTCTCAATGCCATTAAAGGGTTTCCTTTGTGTTCTTTTTCACTATCATATATTTTCAAATGTACTTTTTTTTTTGCGGTACCGGGGATTGAACGCAGGGGCGTTCTACCTCCGCGCTACGCCCCTGGCCCTATTTTTTTATACTTTATTTTGAAACCGGGTCTCACGAAGTTGCAGAGGACCTCACTAAGTAGAGAGGGAGAGAGAGATGGGGGGGGGAGCATGCACGCGCGCGCGTGCTCGCGCATGCATGCTTATGCGCGAGCTGAGGCTGGCCGCGAACCCTGATCCTCCGGTCTCTGCCTCCCAAAGTACTGGGATA
>PVJS01006075.1:30364-47997 GCA_004027185.1 Glis glis | reverse complement strand
TCAAATGTACTTTTAAACTGATTGTTATAGTAAGCCATGCCTTTTTCTGATGTGTTTAATCAGCAGCCCTTTGCCACTTGAGTTTACACTGAACTATACATTCTAATTCTTTCACCATTCCAATGAGTTTCTTGATCATTTTCATGTTTGTTACACAAGTTAGATCAACAGGCAAATAGAAACATGATTGTTATGAGTGTATAGAATCCCATTAAACAGATATTGAAATTTATAAAGGTAAAGAATTGTGTCCCATAAATGGTGGTTACTCGATGGTTCACATGCTTTTATAAAATTGATCGTTATGAGTAAATCAATCCTTTTCTTGCACTTGGTTATATGAGATATCTGTAATTTATGGTTCAGTAATAACAAAAAGCACCCAAATTAACACAAGTTCAGACAGGTGGCTGACATATTGGTTCTTTAACCAATGGCCCAAACTCCACTCTTTATTTTCCTTTAGAGAAAAAGTTCTTGTTTAAAAATGATAAAATATATATTTTGGTATTGCTTAAATTTTAAAAATAAAAACATGTATTAATATTTTTATCTAAAATATTTAAATAAAATGTTAACATTAAAATATTTTTAAGATTCCATTGTGTATATATGTATCACATTTTCATTTTCTGTTTATCTGTTGAGAGACACCTAGGTTGGTTCCATAATTTGGCTTTTGTGAATTGTGCTGCCTATAAACATGGATTTGAATGTATCACTATAGTATTCTGACTTTAATTCATTTTACTATACTTTTATTGGTGCATTGTATTCACATTATAGTGAAGTTCAAAATCATACAAACATAAATAAAGGTCTTCCCTTCAGGTCCCACCCACCTACCCAACCCTCCTTGTACATAACAGTGAGGTTGGTAGTGATGCCTTCATACATGGGCACAGCAGATTTTGAACTGTTTCTTTCATCAGTTCTTCCTTTCCCCCTCCCCATCTCTCTGACTTTAATTCTTTTGGAAAGATACTGAGGGGTATAGCTGGGTTATATGGTGGTTCTATTTGGTTTGGTAAACATGATAATACAAATACCGATTGGCTCTTTGTTAAACATTAAACTATCAAATACTGATATTTGATTGGACATGAATAAAAACTCAAAATCTAAAATGTGTGCTGGGGATGTAGCTCAGTGGTAGAGTGCTTGCCTATCATGCATGAGGCCCTGGGTTCAATTCTCAGTATTGGGAAAAAAGGGGGAAATAGAAAATGGGAAATGGGATTATTCTTTATACAATTATGTCACTTTGTAAGGCATAACAAACATGTGTTTCTGTTTGTGTGTACATACACATTTTCAAGTGCTGACAATTTTAACTTTGAATAGTATGATAGGGGTAAATTCAGAGGGAGTTCCAGAATAAAATATTATTTGTTAATAATCAGTAAAATAATAAATAAAGAATGTATTAATTAATAAAATAAAGTAATGCATCTGAAACTATTTCATCGCATTCACCAGTTTTTTTGGTTAGTAATGTTTATTTATATAAATTTGGGAGTTTCATACATATTATCAAAACATAGCCTATTGTGAAAGTATTTAAGCTACACTCAAAAGTAAGTGTTTTTATTGAAAGACTCCCTTTGCTGTTGAGTGAATTATATTATTTTCTACCAAAAATATTAGACTTGCAAAAATTTTCCACTAACCAAAGTTTTACAGATCTCTCAAGTTTATTTAAGAAGGAAACAAGGAATAAAAAACAGAAGAGTATTAAGTTCAAGAGGAAATATTCAGGTACATGAGATTTTGAAAGCAGTTGACTGATTACAGCAAATTGGATAAACTTTGCCAATCAGAAATGATTCCAAAAAACTGTATGTGGTGAAGTAATGATAAAGCGCATAATACTTTGTGAGTTCTCTTCCCTGGTGCTTATCTCTTCTTTCATGTTCATATCTGTAATAACAAAACAGAAAAGCTGTAGGCATTATCATCATTTCTTTCACACAATATAAGTTTAATTCTTAAAAATAAGCAAACCCAGCATTAATTGGTAAACATTTTATAGCTCATTCATCATAACCCTAGAGAGTTAAGATAGATACATATTGCCATCTCTGTCGTTGTTATATACTGTCAATATGAAACATTCAGGTACCTTTTTGTGCTTCTGAGCATGACTTCTTTAGTATATTTCACTGTTAAAGGAAAATCAACTGTTATTTTTCCTTATATTTTTCAATTCACGCCTTTTTATTACCACAAATAGAAAGAAAAGGTGCAAAATAGTAATCTTCACATCTATTTAATTTCCTTTGGTTCCTTATGCAAATTTTCATTAGCACCAACTACCATGTATGTGAGGCAGCTTTTTCACCCAATTAAAAAGTGCAATATGCATCGCTGCCAATGGGCAGCATCATAAGTATGCACAGAATGCATTTGTGTTCCTCTCCCGTGGAAATTGATTCTTCTAAAGCTGATTAATACAAAAATATGTGCTGCAGACACACATGGAATGCAATCTCTACACTGTTTCCTGGTCAGCTCAGTCCTTAGTGTGTGAAAGCCTTAAAATTATATCCACAGGTATTTATTAATTCATGACCCTTATTGTTTTGATAGAATAGTCACTACAAAACATGAAAGAATAGCTTCCTCTCTCTTCATCTCTCTCTTTTTTCTTTTAACTCCCATTATAGGAACCAAAACCACAATGTAGAGGCAGTTGGAAGGTCAAATTCTTGCACATTCCCTAATCAATGCTTTTAAGCTCTCAAGCTGTCAGGTTAGCTCAGTCTCGGTCTGCACTCAGTCACTCCAGAGTCTCACTATCAACAAATATGCCAGACATGCTGTGTGACCGGGGCAATGCTCAAGGAGCCGCAGCTTCTCTACTCATGCCGGTGTCTCCAGGGTTAAAGAAGTGGGAAAGTAAATCACAGTATGCTAACCTTAGGTGCTTAGCACTTTTGTTGATTCTAGCTGTCAGACCATCCAGCCCCAGTTAGAAATGATGAGATTTGAATGTCTGTGATATAAACAAATCACAAGATCTAGTGGCATACAGACTCTAGATTCTATTAATATATGTCTGTTAAAGTAATGAATAAATGCTGACACAGAGAATTATAGATTGCAAGAGCAGAAGAAGCTAGGGACATCTAGCCCAAACTATCAATTTTAGAGAAGAAATGGATGACACCTAATGAGGTGAAATATCCTGATCTAAGTCACTTGGCTTCCCAGGTACTCTTACTCCTACTCCAGTGCAGTTTCAACAAGACAGTGGTTTTACACTTAGAAAAACAAATGTACTTCTGTGGAATGACATTTCAGGGTTCACTTCTTCAGAAGAATCTGATGGTGTGGTCAGTGTGAATTTATATCACGATAGAATAAGCAAAAGCAGAAATGTACGAAGAACAACAGAAGTAGTGCACTTGTTTCTTCGCTATGAGTAGAGATGTAATGGAAAATAACCTTGAGGAACAGGTTGAAGTCAGTAAGGAGAGCAGTTTTGAAAGCCACCAGGGTAATTTGGATTTGATTGACAATAAGAAGCAACTAGAAACAAGTTGAACATGAGACTGAAGTGACAAGAGAAAAATGTTGGTCAATATAAATAATGCCAGAGCCTTTTTTTTAAGGACAGGAAATAACAGAGAGGAGGTGAAGTTAAGGAAACAATGTACCTATGAGAGAGGAAAACCCTGAATAGCTGAATGGCTGTTGAAGAATTAGACCTTCAAAGAAAAAGTGGCAGGATTTGATTGTAGGTGAGACTGAGAATAAGGGAAGAGTTATCTGTGAATAATTACCCCACATTTGGGAAAATTGGAGAACTAAAATTGCATTTTTTTCTCTTTGCTTCATTCTTTTAGCCTTTCAAGTGAAATGGCCAATATAATTAATACCACTTCATTAATTACAGAGTAGAAGATAGATTTCTTTATGACCTTAAATATCTTTCTAATCAAAATTTAGGTTATGTATTCCCATGTTACATCTCTTTCTTTTTTTTTTATCTTTTTGATCCTGGGGATTGAACCCAGGAGTGTTCTAACTCTGAGCTACACTCCCAGCCCCTTTTAATTTTTGTTTTAAAACAGGGTCTCACTAGGTTGCTGAGAGTCTCACTAAGTTGCTGAGGCTGGTCCTCCCAAGTACTAGGATTCTAGGCATGTGCCACCATGTCTGGCTCAGGAATATTATTTTTCATGATCATTCAGGAATGTCCCTAAAATATGGAAACTTCTTCATGATTTTAATTCTTTAATTTACAATGGAACACATCACTGTTTTGATTACATAAGACTGTCAGACATTGTGACATCTGACAATGGTTACATAAGTCTTGGGTTTTCCATTTCCTGTCAATCAGTTGCAAATATGTTCTTGTCAAGTGTCAAATTCTCCACAAGAACCATTTGCCCAGGTTCAGTCACAGAAAAAGGACTTGGAGAGAGCACCCTAAAAAGTAAAATGAAAATGTTACAATACTTTTATACTTTCTAAATTAAAATCATCATAAAAATACATTTTTATGATGTACATGAGCATATCATTCATGTACACCAATAAAAAAGAAATGATTTTATATGTGTGCCTTGTAGAAACTTATAGCAACTTTAATGTCATACAATGAACTAATGATACTATATTAGACCAACCAATTCAGAAGACTTCAAAACCCCATTTTCTTGTATTGACTTGGCTATTTATTCCCCGCAGGGATATTTGTAAAGCCATGAATAATAATGTAAAGGACTATATACTGAAGGATACAGTTATCTGCTTACAGACAGAGCTACAAAGCAAACATGCACCTTCAGAATTTTACTATGAATATATTGCATGGGAAAAGGCCAAGAGTATTAGTTTACTTAAATAAACATGGATGTATTATAGTAAGGAAGGCGTAGATGGAGAGGATACCTTAGAGACACTTTGTGCTTATGACAGCACTCTTGAGGTTACCCTCCACCCCAGGCACACAGAGACAAGGCCCCTTCCCATCCAGCCCCACCCCCAGAGGCTGGCATTTCTACTCCTCTATCACATCCGAAATTCCTGAGATTAGTTTTTAAAAAAAAGAACTTCACCTTCCACCAAAACTCAAAAAGATCACACCTGTTGTTAAAAGCCTTACACTCAGCTGGCCACCTGCTGGCCATCAGACTCTATGTCTCCACTCGCCTCTGCTCCCGGAAGACCTGTCCCGAAAAAAATCCACATCTTCTGCCCACAAAAAAACTTCAAAAAAAGGAGACATTTTCCCACCAAATACCTCTAACCAACCCCCCCTCCCCATTTCCAGTGCCTATAATAAGAGACTGTAAGAATTCGGGGCTGCTGCTCTCACATCTTGAGGTGGCCCGCGTTTCCCTAAGCGTGTTTCCCTTTTCCTTAAATTAAACCTCTGTCTTTTCTCTGACTGGCGTGTGTTAAAATTCTTTTCTACACAGACCCAAGGACCCCAGGGACCCTGAGGTGAGTTTCCCCTTCCCAGGCCGGGGAACTCCTTAGGACTCTCCACAGAGCTATCATGCTCATCCTGACATAATTGGCGCCTAATTCAATGTACTTTGGTAGAAAAGTCTGAGAAATCATCAGACTATCTGGTGCAAAGGAGTTCTGTGGATACAACATTCATTATGGATCAGTGTACTCAGAAAGGAAAGGCGTTCCCCAGATGTCGAGTGGCTCAGTGGGTTTTATTTGGAGCACGGTGGAATCAGAATCTTGGTAAAGATGGCGTGTGCTTCAGAGTTTGTTGCATGAATATTTGCTGATTGAAGTGTTGAGAATAAACATCCATAGACTATTGAAATACCCCCATTGGTGCACATGGATTGTATTAGGCTTAAATGAAACTGAAAGACAAAAAATTGAAAGTCACCAGCTTGTACAATAAAGACTTGGAAAAGGACTATTGTAAATATGTATGTGACAAAAGTTAATAAGCAGAAGAAATTTTTAAAAATTACACAGCCATTTAGGAAGGAAAATAGTAATTGAAAAATGTGTTTTATAGCATTCTTTAAACAGTGAGGTCAGAAACAGCAGAAAGCAAGCAGAGGAAAATGAGGTAAAAACCAATAACCTCTGAAATGTTTGTGATTAACAGAATAATCTTTCCACTGTGAGCACTGGGTGTTTTTAAAATTTCAGCTATTAAAGTCTAGATATGTCCTAGTTATCTGGCATAGGCACATGACTTGGATGCGGGTAATCAGTCTTTGTCAGTGAAGGATGTGGGCAAGTGATGGGCAAAGCAGTGATTTGCAGGTAAAAGAGAAATATAGGCTTGAAATAACTAAGTCTAATGAGAAAAAAAGCCATTTTCATGTGTCTATAGAAATATGGATTTCAAAATAAGGCAGGTGGTATAATGTTTATAAAAATCCATTTTTTTTGTGGTACCGGGGATTGAACGCAGGGGCGTTCTACCTCAGCGCTACACCCCCAGCCCTATTTTTTTATACTTTATTTTGAAACCGGGTCTCACAAAGTTGCGGAGGGCCTCACTAGGTAGAGACAGAGAGAGAGAGAGGCAGGAGAGAGAGAGAGAGAGAGAGAGAGAGAGAGAGAGAGAGCTGAGGCTGGCCGCGAACTCGGATCCTCCGGTCTCTGCCTCCCAAAGTACTGGGATTACAAGCGTGCGCCACCACGCCCGGCAGAAAAATCCATGTTTTTAAAAATTCAGTTTGATTACAAATTTATAAGTTTTACTTTATTGGAGGAGAGAAATTGGGGTGCTCACACTCTTAAAAGTAACAGAAGAGTTTCATCAGAATTTACTGCTCTAAGTCTTACCCATTGCTTCAGGGAATCTTCTGCCTTATTTAGGTCTACTTAAAAGTAAATTTGCCTCATATATCCCATGTACAAAACCACCTTCCTTCCCTCTGTGACAGCTGAGTAACATGCATTTTCACTAGACTGACACTAACCATGTGCTGCCGAAAGCATTTTAACTGAATTCCTTTTTTAAATTTTAAATATAATCTATAGTGTTAGAAACTTAACAGCAAATCACTATTTATTGCATTTTCAGTTATACATGGAACAATCAGATTGGAGAATGAAAAGGGATGAACATAATTG
Source organism: Glis glis (assembly GCA_004027185.1). Taxonomy (NCBI): domain Eukaryota; kingdom Metazoa; phylum Chordata; class Mammalia; order Rodentia; family Gliridae; genus Glis; species Glis glis. Next base: position 40,923 of record PVJS01006075.1, on the reverse strand, counting down.
CTTTGTAATTGTATTGTTTTAATTTAAAACAATAGCAATAGAACAAAGAATAAAAGTGCAGGAAAATGCTTAACCTGTTTTCTGGGAAAATTCTTTGACCTTCATAATCATTGTCAAAACTCTCTCTCTGTCTCTCTGTCTCTTTCCCTCTCTCTGTCTCATCTTACACACACACACACACACACACACACACACTTTAACTGCAGAGACAATCCCAGCTTTGAAATCCAAATCTGAAACTAACTTGCTGAGTGACCTTCAGCAAGACCTAAATAAAACACCTTGCATCTCAGCTTCCTGGGCTATAAAGAAGGGATAATAATATCTGCCTTGCCAGGTTGCTTTGAGGATTAGAAATAATCTATGCCAAGCAAGTGCCTAGAATATAGAAAGTAATCAATAAAAATCGGATGTTATGTTTGCTGGTATTCAAATACTCAGACAACATAAGGAAAGTCAAAGTAAGAAAAGTCTAAAAAACATTACCAGAATTTAAAATACTAAATACAAACACACTGTTAATAAAAATGTGATTAACAGACAAAAGGGGGAAATACACCAGGAAAAGGGGTGAAAGCATAAATATGTCACCTGGAAAGCCATAAAATAGCACAACATAGAAAGAGCACAGTTATAAAGACAATCTGCTGAGATCAAGGAATATAAAAGCCAGGGACGGAATGATTCATTCCTACAGGAAGAACTGAAGTAATGTAAATTGAATTATTAGCAATAAAAACATTTGGAACAGCAGGTATTATACCATCTTGGCATCCAAATAATTTTATTTGATAGTTTACTCTATCAATATTAACATCTGGGAAAGTACAACTAGATATAACTAGTGTTCTTATTTACCAAAAATGTCATGTCTATTCATATTCTGTGTGTCTGAGACAAAGAAAATTCTTTTCAAGTCTTAAATCTACCTGTTTCTGTGGATGCTTTATTTTACAGTTTTCTAAGTAGAAATTAGAATGAGAAAGACATCTGTACTGCAATAAACAAATAGCCTCAACCAGAATTTTTTATTAGTGCTTTTGTTTCACTCAAGAATGAACCAGCCAGGTTTGTTGACACATGCTTGTAGTCCCAGTACTTGGGAGGTTGAGACAGTAGGATTGTGGACTTGAGGCCAACATAGTAACTTACCAGGACATGTTTCAAAATAATAAAAGTGCTAAAGGTCTAGCTCAGAGGTAGAATGCCCATGTTCAATCCCCAGTATCTCATACAAATGCACATACACACATAAAGTGAACACATAGAACCAGGAAAGGTCTTGCAGATAAGACTAACTTTCATCAGTGGCACCGAATAATCCACCAGTTTGCTTTTCAACCTATGCTAAACATGAAGAAACTTTCATTTGAGCAAAGGAACAGAACACCTACTCTGATATTTGCCCTTTGCTGAGCTATGTGTGGAGAAATGCAATAAGTGCAGGTTATGGAAACCACCTGCCTTTGCTAAATTGCAGCTAAGGAATGAAGTTCTTTATAAATCAAGCAGTTCTATAATAATACAGGGAAAATTATGTTTAAAGTTCTAAAGTGGTGGTGTAAGCACATAGATTCCGGAGCTTCCATGTAAAACAGCACTGGGGACTTTCAGGCTTTTGGGGGGTGGAAGCAAAATTTCTACACAGTTTATGTTAGTTTTCAAGCATATATCAAAATCTGTGCTTATTTGTAAATGTTTACTGTGCTTTCCTGAATCAGTCCATCAGTTCTTCAGTATGCAAACATTTATTAAGCACCTCATGTATTAGATTGTAACAATGAAGAAAACAGGCAAAGGCCTCATCTTCAGAGAATTTGCATTCTAGTTGAGATAGAATTATTATAAACTTCAAGTATACTATATATAACATAAAATTACTATAAACATATATACACATGAATAAAATAGTATCAGCTATTGAAATGTAATGAAGAAAATATGACAGGAAACCACCATAGAGAGACAAGAATAGCAAGGAGCTTTCACTGTGATCAACAGGGAAGACATGGGATAATCTTTCAGTTGAGACCTGAATGATGAGAAGTGTTGAAACTATTGATTGGATGTGTTGCAGGATCCACACAACTCATCCATAAGTGAAAACAGGATTATAGAGGGGCCCTTGGATCATCTGGCGGGTAGGTTATATCCTCGTTATTGCTGAAGAAGCTCCAAGATATTTCTATAGAAAACAACTCACACATTCCTGAAGTCTAGTAATCTAGCTGTGTGAGGCAAAATTCCTCCTCTGAAGGGAGAGCCACTGCAGGTGCCCACATGCTCTGACTATGGACCAGAGAGTTGCTCTCAAGGTAAAATCAACCTCTTCCTCTTGATCCAGTTGCCTAACTAATCTAAACAAAGGGAAAGAAAGAGTTGATGTGGAATAATAATAAGCACTCTCTTATCTGTAGCATCATTGGATCATTCAAACCATATTAATTCATTTAATGCTCTCCACAACCACATAAGTTAGACTATTGGCCATTATTTTGTTTTCAATTTACTTTTATTTTAAATGTCTGTTTTAATTTCTAGTATAGTATATGGTAATAGTGATAACCCATATAATTATAATTCAACAATAATTTTATAGGGTTTGCATAAGACTGAGAATACTTTTGCCATTATTTGATCTGTTTCCTTCCTTAAGTCTCTTTTTCCCATCCCTTTTCCCTCCCCAACTCTCTTTCACTACACAACTGTCTCCTCCTTTTCACGAGGTCCCTTTTCTTTCCTCTTTTCTCTCTAACTTTCACATATGACAGAAAACATGTGGCCCTTGATTCTTCAAGTCTGGCTGATCTCACTTAGCATGATGTTCTCTAGTTCCATCCATTTTCCTGCAAATGACATAATTTTGTCCTTCTTTATGGCTGAGTAAAACTCCATTGTGTGTACACACCACATTTTCTTTATCCATTCATCATTTGATGGACACCTAGGTTGGTTTCCTATGCATGTATCACTATAGTATTCTGACTTCAATTCCTTTGGAAAACTACCAAGTAGTTTGTATCTGGGTCTTATAGTATTTTCTTTTCTAGTCTTTTGAGAAACCACCATTCTAATTTCCATAGAGTTTTTACTACTTTACAATCCCACCAACAGTATGTAAGTGTTCCTTGTTCCCCACATCTTCACCAGCACTCAACCATTATTTTATAGTTAAGAAAATTGAGGTCCAGAGTTAAGAAAATAGAGAAATTGCTTAATGCAGTCTTTCTCTTAAGTCCATGTTTTAATGACTAGGCTATACTACCCATTTAAATTAAATAGAAGAGGCTTATGGTGGATATTAGCTTAAAATAGAATAATCAGAAAAATCCTGACTATGAATTGGAGGGAGAATGAGCATTGCAGAGAAAAATAAATTATTCAAAGACTCAGGGAAGTCATGAATACTTTTATGATAGTGAACGCAGTATAACTAAAGCATTAGGTTGATGTTAGTAATTGTTAACTCAGAATAGTGCTCCTTAAAGTGTGGTCTATGAACATGTGTAAATTGTTGTTGACACACCATGAGACAAGACACGTATGGGAAAATGTAAATCAACTATATAATTAAGCATACTGCTTGATTCAGACTCAGCTGCATTTTGTTTTTGTTTTATAGCAGGATATTGTCATCGAGTCAAGGAATGCACCAACTCCTTACCTTCTCATAGACAAATACCTTGAAACACATTGAATTGCAGTACAGGTGATGTTGTAATAATGACATTCAAAAACATATTGGCTAAATAAAATGGAAGTATGTTTCTCACTCTTGTAACTATCCAAATGTGGGAAGGCCTACTAGGAGACATAGACATCTCTGTTCTACAGTCATCCAGTGCCCCAAGCCAGCAGGTGCTTCAACATATGGCTTCTACCTCTGAGCACAAGGCACAGACTGCAATGGTAACCATTTCACAGCTGGCAGTAAGTGGGACAGGGTAAACTCAAGGAGAGTGGCTTTTCCTTAAGGGGTCACTTCACATCCTTTTGGCTCACTTTCATTTGGACTGAAATTATTTATATGAAGAAAGCTAGGTTCAAAGACAGACATGATGATGCAAGCCTGTAATCCTAGTACTTGGGAGACTGAGGCAGAAGGATGGCAGGTTTGAGACCAGCCTCAGCAACTTAGCAAGACTCTGTTACAAAATAAAAAATGAAAGGGGCTGGAGGTGTATCCCAGAGGTAGAATGTCCCTGGGTTCACTCCACAGTACATGAAGAAGAACAATAAGAGGGAGGAGGAAGAAGAGGAAGAGGAGAAAGAGGAGGAGGAGGAGGAGGAGGAGGAGGAGGAGGAGGAAGAGGAGGAGGAGGAGGAAGAGGAGAAAGCTAGATGGAAGAGAGACTGTGAAATATGGGCTCTACCTGGGAACATGTATGCTAAGCAAAATAGGGGATGTTCCGTCATTAGCTAAAGAAAAGGTTGGTTTAGCCTACTCTGCCACAATGAAAAACATAAGAGTTAAGCTGAAGCTAGACTATGGAGGATTATTTAAGATTGAATACTGAATTTTAAATTTAACATTCAATAGAATATATAATATTTCTATGAAACACAGTAAAGATAATAGAGATACCAGGCAAAATACAATAAAATCTGTTATGTAAAATTTTAAAAAGAATGTTAAGTTTATTGATTATAATTAACTCCTTTAATTGCCATTTCTATAGATAAAATTATTTTTAAAATCCAAGATATATAACACTATTTTCCAAGGAAAATTCTAACATAATGCAGTTGTATCTATATATTGTTGGTCTTTTGTTTTTCTTTTCGGTACTGGGGATTGAACCCAGGGGTGTTCTACCTCTGAGCTACACCTCCAAACCTTTTTATTTTTTATTTTGAAATAGAATCTTGCTAGGTTGCTGAGGATCTCACTAACTTGCTGAGGTTGGCCTGGAACCTACGATCCTCCTGTCTCAGCCTCCCAAGTACTAAGATTACAGGCATGCAACACCATGCCTGGCATTGTTAGTCTTTTCATACTGCACCTCATGCTTGTTCCAATGGGAGCTGAGGCTATAAAATGCATTTGGATCAAGGGCATCTTTTAATTTTATAGAGTGTGAATGTCACCACTATAGGTGACCATCTCTAGAAGCAGAATCTGAGACAAGGATTCATTTGTAAATGATTTATTGAAGAAATGCTTTCAGGAAAAGCATATAAAGGAAACTGTGGAATAGCATAGAGAAAGGGAAGGCACTGAACAAGCATGTGGTCTCAGCAAAGTCTAGCCTGACTTGCTCTGTAGGATGAGAGTTAGTGACAGACTATTGCTCCACCTGAGGCCAGCAGGCCAATCTCTTGTACCCTCACATCATGAGCCACCCCTTGAGTGTGGGAGGGTATGCAAAGTGTAACTTGCCTATCACGAGGTCCTAATGTTGTAGGGGAGCGCCAAGAGAGACCACTCAAAGCTCATGTCCAAATCCAAGAGTCATTTATTCACGGCCGCAGCTGTCTCCCCTAAACAGGAGGCAGCCCTGTTCAGCAGGTGGAAGGAGGTTATATGGCCCAAATCACAGAATTGCATTAGCTGCAGGTGGGGTTGAGCAAACAATTACAGACATTAAATCTGGCAGTTACAAGGGTTATCTGTCCCTGGAATCTGGGACAATTAACAGGTGGTCTGGTATTTACCTAGAGGTTACCTTCCAGGAACTATAGGTTTGTTTTTTGTTTTTTATTTTTGGTTTTGCTTCTGGGGACTTTCCATTTGCTTAGTCATTTAACCTAAGATGGAGTGGGTTTTACAAAACAGAGTCAGTCGAGCTATCTCACTATCAGCCAGCCAAGGACAATTCTCAACCACTGAAGGCCTTTAGCAGTTAACAGGTGAGGAGGGAGCTCTTAGGGTAAAATTGCAATACCCAGAAAAGAGGATCTTTTCACTGGGGAAAAGATCATCCACCACAGCTTACTCCTTGCACCATTCAGCTCCACTTGCTTCTTTATTATGTTCAGTCCCGTTTTCCAGGATTCTGTGAACATGATTCCTGGGGAAACTTCTAAGAGGACAGTTATCCTAAGAAAATGTCACCCCATTGCCTCATTCAGTCCGAGTTGAAACCAATGCTTGCATTCTCCCACCTTGCCCCCGCCCTGGATCTCCCTCACCCTTCTTGGTGCTGGTGAGTAAGGTGGTCTCAGGACCAACACAAGTTGTAGCTGTAGTTTGTTCCACTAACTCTACTCTTGTAAGTTTCTCCAGGAATTAGGGGAGAGAAAAGCTGTGCCTTAATAAAGATAACTTAATCTGTGAAGCAAGGAGCACTGTCGTAGACTCTTTTCTGGTTCCTGCCCAGCACTTACAAGATCATGGCTGCTGTCCTTTCCTATTTAATGTTTAATTGGGTGTGCAGGTACCAAGAACCTAGTGGATCATTTGAGTGGCAAACACAATTTTCCCTGTTCTCACTGTGTTGTAGTTATTCTGCTTCCTCATGATGATCCAGCTCAATTACCCCCAGAAGGATAGTAACTCATTTCCAGGTCTGCTAATCTACTGGCACAAGGAGTTCAAAGCCACCAGGCAGCAGTTATAGCTCTCAGTTTGGTGATACTCTTCCCATGTCCCCTGGTGGAAGCATCCTTCCTCAAGAACTAGTACCCCTAGTCATGGAGAAGTTAAAGCTGTGGGGATGAAAAGCACAAACTCACCAAGTAAACATATCATCCTTCTTCATCACTGAGAATGATAATGAACAGGTCCATTCTTATATTCACTCCTTAATCTCTGGGCTTAATCATACTACCCTTTGAAGACCTAGCACCAAGTAATAGCTTTCAATTTATAGAGCACAATGAATCTTTAAGCTGGAGCACTGACTTCATTTTTTTTTTTTTTTTTGCGGTACTGGGGATTGAACACAGGGGCATTCTATCTCCGAGCTACAACCCCAGCCCTATTTTTTGTTCTTTTTTTGAAACAGGGTCTTACTAAGTTGTGGAGGGCCTCACTAAGTAGCTGAGGCTGGCCACAAACCCAGATCCTCCTGTCTCAGCTTCCCAAGTATTGGGATTACAAGCGTGCTCCATCACGCCCGGCTTGACTTCATCTTTTAAGAGGCCTTTCCACCCTGGAAGCTTCTAGATAGTGGGGTATGTTGATAGGACCAGTTACTCTCATGGTCCTTTACCCACTGCCACACTTCCTTTACCAGAAAGTGGCCCCATGTATCTGAAGAAATATTATGTGGTATAACATGTCAATGTGTCAGGCACTGTGAGCCCATTATTCCGTGATGGCCAAGGCTATGTGGGTAAAGAAGGTGAATGAATATCTTCGCTATACATCAAGATTGATCTGGATGAATCACTGCCCTTTTCAGGATGGAAGTGTCCAATGTAATCAATTTTACACTAACTGACAGGAAAATGCTATTTCTGGGATTTAGAAATTATCTCTGTTTCTGTCAGGCCAGATGCTGAGCAGCAGCCTTAAACAGACCAGAGTTGGGGAAGGAGGCGCTTGCATGGCTTCCATTTTTGCTACCATGGCTACCGCATTCATAAGCCCTGTGCATCAGCAGCGGGATAGTGAAAAGGGAGGTTAGGTAACATCTGGTAATGTTTGGAACTGACTGAATCATACTGGTCCATTTGGTTGTTTAGCATCTTTTTTTTACATTGGATGCTCTCTGATATGCATTAATGTATAAGACAAAGATCACCAATCTTTTTGGTCACTGTAGATCATAGCTGCATCCACATCCCTCTTTCTTAGAACTTGCTAGCTCTATGGAACCACTGTATGGCCCAGCAATACTGCTCCTGGGCATCTTTCCAAAGGAATTGAAGTCAGAATATTATAGCGATAACTGCATAACCATGTTTATAGCAGCATAATTTACAATAGCCAAATGATGGAACCAGCCTAGGTGTCCATCAACAGATGAATGTGTGTTTATACTACATCACAAAACTGTGGTATAGACACACAATAGAATTTTACTCAGCCATAAAGAAGAACAAAATTATGTCAATTGTGGGAAAATGGATGGAACTTGAGAATATTATGCCAAGAGAGATCAGCCAGTCTCAAAACACAAATAGTTGCATGTTTTCTCTCATATGTGGAAGATAGATAGAAATTGGAAAACAAGGGTAACCTCAGATAGAGGAGCACTCCAAGGGAGTGATAGAGGCGGTACAGGGGAGGGAGGGGGGATAGAGACGTAAAGAAGGTAACCGTTGAAGCAATGCTATATATGTATATTAAATTACCAATGCTAATCTCAAAGACATGTACAGGAAAGGGGAGGGAGGTGAGTGGGACCAGGAGGGAAGTGCTCCAAGAGTTGTGTTGTATGGATATTTCTATAACTCTATACCTTAGTATGATGTGTAATTACAATACATCAGATAAAAGTATCTAAAAAAAGAAAAAGAACTTACTAGCCCTAATCTTCCTAGCTTGTTATTTCAAATTGTCTGGCCAACCTATCCGACACCATTCATCACTGCCCATTCATCTTTCACATCCTTACCTTTGGCTACTTATTACCCTACCCACAGGGAAAAAAAAAATTGGTTGACAAGTACACTGCCTCAAATTCTGGAAACTGGACTGCACTGACCACTATTTTAGGAATTCCCTCCTTTCCTCCCACCCAAATGGGACTATAATATAACAGAAGTCCATACGCTTTTACCAACATAAGAGTCTACCCATCCATGAACCAAGCTTGGGTTTTTCCCTCTTTAACAGGAGGTTATGAGAAACTTATCATGAAACTATAGAAATAGACTGACAGAGAGGCATTGGTAGAAGAGTGTTAAGTGACATAGAGACATGAGACACTTGCTTATAAGTGACCCTTGGATCAGTCTGAGACCAATTCCAAATGTGCCACTCTCATTTTACAATGAATTGTTGCTGGACTCACCTGAATTTATGATTTGGTGGGTTTGTCTATACCAGTCCACGATGGGTAGTTATGGCCACATGATCACATGAATGACTAGTGATGACCACTCTCTTCTAGAGACCAACAGGAAATCAGAAGCTGTTGTTCAAATTATCTGCTTTGGATGACATACTTTGCTATAGAACCTTAGAGTTTACATTGAGTTTCACTTCAGTGGCTTGCCAGAAATTCTACTTGCCAAGAGATGTCATCGTATCACAGGTCTGCCAGGACATATGGCCCAAACTTGAGGGTGATTGGTGCCTCGGCGTTACCTCTTGCAAATCCCTTCCTTACTCTGAGCCCCATTCAAAATTTTATGCATTACTCAATAATTATCTCAGAGTAATATTCTCTACTGCAATAATATGCTGCCTGAAAAACCCCAAGAGGCCTATAGAGCACTCTGCTTCCTTCTTAGCAGTGGGTAGTGCAAGGTACAATAATTCACCCTTTGCTATGGACAGGACATCCCATTGGGCTCCAGATGTCTCCACCACTAAATACTTCAAGGGTAGGAGACATCTGAAAATGTGTATGCTTATCTTCCATCCTCTGAACTGCACATGTCCTATCGAGGCAGCCAGAGTGCTTGCCACTTATTAATTATTAGGTCCAATTAACATCATGTCACCAGGACAGTGGGCCAACATTAGGTTCTGCGGAAGGTCAGGATAATCCAGTTTCCTTTAGTCTGAGTTGGCTTTAAAGCATTATTTTGTAAAAAAAAATGTGTGTGTATATATATATATATATATATATATATATATATATATGTTATTTGTAGAAAATAATTGTCCTGAAACATATTTTGAGCTGGGCATGGTGGCATATGTCTGTAGTCCCAGCTTCTCAGGAGGCTGAAGCAATAGGATCACTTAAGCTCAGTAGTTAAGGTCATCCTGGGCAATATAGTGAGACTTTGTCTCAAAAACTAATAATAATAATCCTATTTTGAGAAAAATATGTTTAAGTAATATTTTCTTTTAGTGACTTTTGCTCTCTTATTTTTTAAACAAAATGTCAAAATAGTTAAGAAGATTATTATGCTAGGCACAGTGGTACATGCCTGTAATCCCAGTACTTGGGAGGCTAAGACAGTAAGATCACAGGTTCAAGGTCAGCCTCAGCAACTTAGTGAGACCCTCAGCAACTTAGCAAGACCCTGTTTCAAAATATAAAAAAGGAGCCGGGCGCAGTGGCACACACTTGTAATCCCAGTACTTGGGAGACTGAGACAGAAGGATCACAGGTTTGCGGCCAGTCTCAGCTACTTAGTGAGGCCTTCTGCAACTTAGTGAGACCCTGTTTCAAAAATAAAGAATAAAAAATAGGGCTGGGTGTGTAGCTCGGAGTTAGAATGCCCTGGGTTCAATCCCCAGTACCACAAAAAACATATATAGGCCGGGCATGGTGGTGCATGCTTGTAATCCAAGTACTTGGGAGGCTGAGACAGGAGGATCCCAAGTTCATGGTCAACCTCAACTACTTAGTGAGGCCCTCCAAAACTTAGTGAGACCCTGTTTCAAAATAAAGAATAAAAATAGGGCTGGGGGTGTAGCTCTGAGGTAGAATGCCCCTGGGTTCAATCCCTAGTACCAAAAAAAAAAAAAAAAAAAAAAAAAAAAAAAAAAA